>OMPJ01016239.1:0-22359 GCA_900312935.1 Carapus acus
TGCCCCGGTGTGACTGGCGCGTCTCCCGGCTGCATCAGCGCCTGTTGCTCCCTGAGCGCGGCCAATGCCTGTATGCTAATTCTGCCTGCGACGCGTTTGTCTCCGCCTCCACCTCCAGCCGCTGTCAACCATCCGACCATGAAGGCGCAGCGTCCTCTGTCTCTTTGCGAGAACACGAGACGTTTGCGCCTTTCGGTGTGTGTTTGTGCGTGTGCGTGTGTTCATGGCCGTGAGCCACAACAAAACACACAAAGCGCAGTTGGCAACAACGGCGACCTCCCGACGGGAAACTGAGTGAATTTAATGGGCTGGCGAAAAAGCACGGACGAGATCATATGTGACCTTTGGTGCGTTAAAACGCGTGTACGTAACGAGTGGAGACAATGACTGCAGCAACTGAGGCCGTGAACGCGGCCCGGAGATTTAAAGTCTCCCCGGTGCCTTTTTGTTATTTGATCGATGATGTGTTTGTTGGGCTTTTTTATGTTGCGTTGTTTCTGGGCGTTCCTTTTTGGCGACAACCTTTAGTTTCAACTCCTCCCTCTCTCATCCTTGTCAGTCATTGTGGCTTGTCTCTGACTAAAGATCTTCCTAGCGTGTGCGCACAGGGCAGAAGAATCAAATAAACCTGTACCAAGGAACAATTAGGACATTTTTAACACAAAGGTCTATAGTTTTTTAATAGATTCTGCATTGCTGGCAATAGAACAATGGTGAGATGTCACTTTGTGCTCTTTGAAATCCAGAAACTGTAACATTTGGCACAAATGGAATTCTCTGACCACTTCTTTTCATTTATTGTAGGCAACTGATGAGAGAATGAATGCTGATGACTGCAATGGACGCTCACATGCACAAGGTAATTTGACATCTAATATACAATGTGTCTTCATTTTGTGTCTTTCCTACATTTCCTACAACCCCCTGTTCTAATGAAAGCATATTGGCATGGTAGGCAATGGAAGAGAACCCACGGAGCCAGAGTTTTGCGGCGGGATTCAGAGCTGTACTGTTAGTCAGCAGTCTTCTCCTCTCCGCTCCCTCAGTGGTCAGTCATCTATATTTCCAAACAAACACGCTGCAGCATATTTTCTCAAAAGCAGGAATGAGGCTATAAGTGCCATCTGCACATCTGCCCTGTCTCCAGCTAACTCCATCAAGGTGGAGCCTTGCAGCGACGACGACTCACCGCTTGTCCCACAGCCACAGAGCCGAGAGGATTTGAAGGAAGACAGCAGGCGGGATGACAGAGGAGAGGCCATGGAAGACGGCGGTGCAGACTATGCCGGTGCTGGAAAAGAAGGGCCCAGCGTTTATGGGGAGCTGGCCAGTCCAAACACTCCATCTCCTGGGCCCATTCGCCTGCCCAATGGGAAGCTCCAGTGTGAGGTGTGTGGGATGATCTGCATTGGACCCAATGTGCTGATGGTGCACAAGCGTAGCCACACAGGTGAGACAGCGTAAAATAGAGACAGACAGCTAGTGCTACATCTTTGAGTAGCTGAAAAAGCTTTTGTGTGCGTGTGATCGTGTGTGTGTACGTGGCTGTGCTCTATAGGTGAGCGGCCGTTTCAGTGTAACCAGTGCGGAGCATCCTTCACCCAGAAAGGGAACCTGTTGCGCCATATCAAGCTGCATTCTGGAGAGAAACCTTTCAAATGTCCCATTTGCAACTATGCTTGCCGCCGCAGGGATGCCCTGGCCGGACATCTCCGAACTCACGCAGGTAAGTCAGAAGTGAAGATTGCTGACATGATCCCCAAGAGTTATTTTTCTACATATGAACACATTTATCAACTGTTTGGGTCGCTCAGGGATTGTATGGTTGCAGAATTTGAGAAGAAACATGTGAAGTAGATTTCATTCTGCTGCCTGGTCCATTTCCTATTTCTCAGAACTCTCAGAGGAAATAGCTAGACTGCCTTAGATCATACCCCTCAACGTATGTTAAGATATGACATTTACCAGTTCTCTCAAACAGGAAATCCTGTAGGTGCTTTCAATTTGTAATCACCGATTCAACAGGTGTTCACATGCAGTAGGCCTTGGTGGATCTCTCAAAGGTTCATTTTCAGAGAAAAGACGTGTGCACAAAACATTTCACCGAAATGACGTCAGAGTCTCAAACAGTGGGCCGATGGAACATTGCGGTGAATGGTTGGGCGTTTGTTTGCCGTCTTTTGCGAGTAGCACACAATAATATCAGGAATGGGGAAGTCCAGCTCATCTAGCAGAACTAACGAGATGTTGTTTTGTTTAGAAATCCCCTCATGTCAACACTGACATCGATATCAGATACTGAGTAACTGTCGCCATTACCCAACATCAGACGTCAAGTGATGTGGAGTCTTTTGGTTCATCCCTCACAAATTATCTGGGGGTTTCATCTCTGCATTGCAGTGTCCTCACCAGCAGTGGGAAAACCTTTTAAGTGCAGCTACTGTAGTCGCAGCTACAAACAACAGACCACGCTGGAGGATCACCTGGAGCGTTGCCACAGTTACCTGAAGAGTCTGGACCACCAGACGGCAGTCAACACACACACAACGAGGGGTAACGCTGTACTCACGCCTCATCATTACAGGAGCCAAACGATGACCACGAGGAATCAGATAAGTAAATATTCATATAAATACTGTCATCTGTGCTCTTTGTTCTTTCAGGAGACGAGCCAATGAGTTTGGAGCCTGTGACCAAGCCGGTTCTCCAGTCATCCATGGAGAAACTCCAGTTTGGGGATAGAATGGCAAATAGTATCACAAAACGCAAGAGGTCAACACCACAGAAGTTCTTGGGTGAGTACGTACACCAAGTCTTAAATCATCAAATGTGTCAATCAAATGAATCAAATCCCTAAAAATGTGGTCATTATTTTTATTGTTATTGTTATTCTTATCATCATTCTTTTCCACATTCCTATTCATACCATTAGTATAGTATTTGTGTAGAATAAGTATAATTATTTAAACCTAATTTGTATAATTAAATTTTCACTGGTTGCCAAAGTGAATCTAAATGATATATTATTCTTACATATTAGATTGAACTGTACTCCGTCTTTTACTCCGTCTTCGTCTCTATCTTACCCAGTCTCACCTGTGTGGCTACGCTTGTGCCCCATCAGCACACGGGGTCCAAAACAGATCATATATGAAGTACTCTATCTATTTTTGCAGCAAAAATTAAGAAATGATTGTTTTGTGTCGTTGGAGTGTATACTATAGGTTTCCACTGTTGTTACTGATGTAACAAAATATTTTTTGTCGTTTGGAAAAGAATTTTAAGGTCGCACCTACATCTCATGGTGTTACTATCATTATAAGTTGTATGCTGATAAGTGTAACAGCTCCAGCCGGGTGGCCTAGCGATCACCCAGTTGAAGTATCTGTAATCAGACTAAATGAGCAAACATAAAAATCACTTTTTATCTTTTAATTTATTTGGGCATCTGATGTTAATTAGTGTTGAGTGTGTTTTGCTAACAGGCCATTACGAACAAATCCAGAAAATCAATCTTTTGTGCAATCTTTAGTTTTCTATACTTACCATGTTACTCGCTGTTACTGCTGCCATTGCTATAATGTGGAGCTGCCAAACGTATTTTCAAAGTGATGTTGGAAACAGTGTTATAGTGGCAATAAAGGATTTTTATTCTTATTCTTCCTCTTAAAATTACCATTCTGAATCTTTGTGTTTATTACCCCTTGTGGCAGGTGAAAAGCACATGCATCTCAACCTACCTGAAACACCTTACGAATTGTCATCTGGCTCTGAGAAGGAGGGGGAGGTAGTGGTCCCCCAGCCTGCAGGGGACTCTGCAGGGTCTGGGGAGCAGGCTGGTTTGCCTCACCAGGGACGCAGAGGGACAAGCGAGAATCATGAGCTACACAAACTGTCCCCGCTCCACCCCGCCTTCCTGTCGGAATTACGCTCGGTTATGGGTCCCCTTAACAGTAATGTCACATCTCAGGGCCCCCGTGCCCACTCCGGAGGTGGACTTGCAGCGACGTCTCTCGGCCTGGCCGGGCGGGAGGCGGGCGAAGGCCGCGATGGCCCACCTTCAACCCACAGCCACGCCACCTCACCCAACGGCTGCCCCGACTCGACGGACACCGAGAGCACAGCAGAGGAGCAGAGCACAAGGGCTGCAGCCCCAACAAGTACCTCCAACCATCATCACCTCCTCCACTCCACCCTAGCACTGCCTCGCAGTCACCCCACCTCCAGTCTCAGCCAGGCCAAAGAGTTGGACGCAGACTGGGGACGAGCGTGCCCCGTGCCCTCCGCTGCTGGAAAGAGGAGCACTGGCTCACAGCTTTCTTCCAGGGAGACCGTTCGTGTGTTGGACAGGAACGGCCGGCCCGTGCGCTCCTTCTTCTGTCGCCACTGCCGCATCCTTTTCATGGACCACGTCATGTTCACCATTCACATGGGGTGCCACGGCTTCCGCCAACCCTTTGAGTGCAACATCTGTGGCTACCGGAGTCAGGACCGTTACGAGTTCTCCTCCCACATAAGCCGTGGAGAGCACCAGGTGGGTTGAGGACACAGGGGAGGTCCATACAGGGGTGGGGAAGGGTTGGTGGTACGGGTTGGATGGCTGCTGCTGGCCGAAGTTATGGGCTCACCTTTGTTCTGCACCAGATCAGTTGCTTTAAATCTATAGTGTTTGTAGAGGGATCAGAGGTTTCAACATTCGAATATTAATCACATCTCAGCAGATGTGAGTGACAAATCGTTGTATCACATCGATCAAAATTCAGCAGAAGCAAATTGCATTCTAGGATCGATTGCACTCCCATATTAAATCACCAGGCAAGGCGTCTAGTTTTGCTGCAAAAGTGCCTTTTTAGGGGATATCCTCTGACAAAAATCTTGGGAGCGGAGAACTTGGTGCTTAAAAAGTGTGACTAGCCATGTTTTCTGAAGTGATTTAGTCATGTGCACATGTTGTGGAGCATTTGCGCAAAGAATCAAATTTGATACGCTGGCTCTGCTCTGACAGCCTTGTTTTTGTGGTTGACATAGGTATTTTGTTTAGTGAGTCAGGGAAGCTAAATATGCACTGAGAGTTTTGTGCCTCTGGCTTATGGAGGAAGCTTTTGTCACGGATGAAGCACAGAAATGGATTGCCTTAACTCCTATCACAGCACGCTGTGTTAGGAATGCAAAACTGTTTACAGCACGGTTCATAGTGTGTGAAGTCACCTCAGAGAAGAGGACTATCAGTGGGTGGACTATCAAAACAAAATCACAAAGGAGACAAACTTGACATTTTTAATCTGGGTCAAATTGTGCGCATTGGGCTCCCATGTTTGACAGGCGGTTGGATTTTAAAGTGAGCCTTAGAATACTGGTGCAGATCAGACCGTGACCCATGTTGTGTACAGTAGGAGTCTGTCCGAGGTGCTATGCCTGCAGAGGATTGCACTTTGAGGTTCCCTGTTTATATATGAATGTTTTTGCTGGAGGACTTGATGGCTTTACATTTTTCTGTGATCGTTTTATTGCACTGACAGATTAATACTCAATTAATAATCTCTTCATTTAATTTGCCATGCCGGATTGTGTTACTCAGAGCCGCACAGCTCTGTTGGTAATGCTCCCGTTAGCTGCAACATGCTGAGAACAAACCATATCGGTTCTTGCTGTTTCTTCTCCTTTTTTTTTTTTTTTGCACTCAGTGACTGAGGCTGAGACTTTGAATGATTTGCATAATGTAAAAGTAAACACTGAGCAAAGTGGTTTGAAATTTGTTGAGTTATCACTTGTGATTATCTATTTAGTGTTGTTTGTTACAGCCTTGGTGTATTTACTCAGCTATATTCCAAATCTTCTCCAGCATATTCCTCAAGTCCATGAAATGTTACCTCCTGCTTCTTTATAGCACCCAAATACCTTATTGCTACAGTGCGGTGAGTTCTAGCTGATAATGTTAATGTTGGGAACGAGACCAAACTCAGTATTTCAAGTTGTTATTGTGGGTTTGCTGCTTCATAGTATAACTTGGTTTCCTTCAACTGCAGGCAAAAATGCACTGGAAATTAATTTGGGGAAAAAAATCCTTAAGGAAAAATGCACTTGGTTCGATAAGTAGAGAAATGTGTGTGTGAATGGAATATAGCATGTGTGCTTGTAATCTCTACTGCTTTAATCTGATTGTGAATTATGATTTTGAAATGTGAAGTAATTTGAAGAAGTGAAATGAGGCATGGGTTTTTGTCTCCCAGTATGAACTTTCAATGTTCTATGATACGTTGTGACTGATGTAAACAGGACAAAACACTTTACCTCAAAGTTAAAGATGCTCAACTGCCTCATTATTTTAAAGTCATGTTGCTTTTCTGAGATGTTATTGCAGTTAGAAACGCGTGCCCCTCAATATTCTCAAAACTTTTTACTGTCAATAAAGTTGAGTTTATTGTAAAGCCGATGTCTTGTCGTTTCATCTTGACAGTCACAGAGCGTCTGTCTTAATGTCTTTATCATAATGTGATTTTTTCTGTCTCTCTAAGGGAGAAACACACCATACCTATCAGAAACAAGAAATGAAATAAATCAACACAGGTTAAATGAGTATACAGCTTTAACATAAAGCGAGTCTGTGGATATTTTTTTTTTTGTTTGTTTGTTTTTTATTAGAATCATTCACTTCTGTAAATTGAGACAGATACTGATGTTGTATATGAGAACTTTGATGGCTCGCTAGCTAGCCAGCAAGATAGATCTACCATAGTCCCTTTTGTCATCATGCACCGGTGGACAAAGAAAATATAGCAGTTGCCAACTACCTTATATTGGATATTTAACATTTATGAGACATCAAAGTATAAAAAGAATACAGGGTTAAATGTAACCTGTATATAGTTGCATTCACTTATGTAGATATATAGGTAAAAGATATAGAGGATTAATACATGGAAATGTGTAGAAGTTGGGTGAAGGTGCAATGCATAAAGATGCGTATGATAATGCAAAAACTAGGTCCTCCACAACGGAGCGCCCTACTTTGCTTGTTTTTAATTTTTACCTCTTGACCTTTAAGCCTCCACAGGAACACATCTTCTCTTTTACATGTCATTAGATTTGGCTTTTAGCATGTGGCAGTGGAAACTGCCTTTGCCACACTCCACACATCAGTTTGCAGGTGCACAAGGAAATTAAAACCATTTGTAACATTTTGTGACATGTTTGCGAGCGACAGTGTTTGTGATTTAGTGCTGATGTGTCACTGATACATCATGTCATTGAATTACAGTATATGTTTGATTATATTTATGCTACAACACTGGACATGGAAATAGATACACATATTACTGCATTGCATTCAGACTGAATTTGTCCCCTTTCCACCACTCTCCATCAAATAGGTAGTCAGGAAAGGAGGTGCTGTATTGATCCATTGATGCAGGAACTTCAAAACATGATGATGTAGGTGCTGCTCTTCCTCTGGTCGCTGATCTGCTGTACATTTAATCTATAGGACAAATGAAATATTACAGAAGAACCTCTCAGGTGAAACTCAGGGGGGCCACAAATAATCAACTAAAACTCAAACAGTTGATATTAAGTGTGATTTGCATATTCATTTCTGGCACAATTTTTGTGCGGTGTGCCACTTCAACCATCACCATTTACCCTGGCTTGTGGCCGGCATGGGAGCTATACTACATGGGGAAGTGACCCACTTGAGACGCGAGGGTAGTCAGTGTTTCAGTTGATGATTTCAAGGGTAGAATTAGGTGGAGAAGGAAAATGCACTGCGGCTGAAGCAGCTAAAAGATGAAGAGCATGAACAGTTGATATGTTAATTGTGCTCACACCGACATCTACTGACTTGTATGTAAAATACAAGAATCTTTTCTTATGTCATGTCCACCTTGGATTAAGTGATATACGGCATAGAACAATATCAAGTCTTTACAAAAGGCCCTTATATGGCCACTTTGTGTTCCTAGACAGGCAAAGTAGGCAAGCATTTGATAACTAAGAACTGGCACATCAGACATGTTCATTTTCAATGTCTGTTACATGTGTTTACACACAGGTATGTGCTTTTTGTTGTTGTTGTCTCATTGTCCTCCTCAGTTGTAACTGACTAACCCAGCACACGTTCATCTCAAACACATACACATACACATATTCATACACATATATGTACACGTACACATACACAAATAGAAATACACCTACACATACAGAGGTACACGTACACATACAGTGCACATATACATACACATACAGAATTATACACATACAGAAATTCACGTACACGTACAGAAATATGCATACACATACACATACAGAAAAACACATACAGGTATTGAAGTGGTATAATTACATCTCCCAAAAGCCTTACTAGAAGATTTAACACAAGTACTTAATATGCTAACTTGATATTGTTATCCCTCTTACTCCGACAAATTTGCGAAGAATATGGAAATAATGTTTGATTAAGTATTGATTCATTATATTGATTTATCATCGCAGCGTACGTGTGATGTTGGTGAGGCTGTGATTTTACTCTGTCTACAGTAGATGGCAGTGTTATGGCGGTTTTTCTCATCTACATTGCTGTGACATGTTGTTTAGGAGTGGTGTCGACCTCTTTACTATCTCGAGGGGGCGCGGTGACAACTTTTTTTCTGGAGCAGTGTTAGCGGATACACACTCAGGTTAAGGCAAGTTAATTGAGCAGACATCCTCAGATACTCTCAAATTTCAAAACAAAATGTAAATATCTGTAATGACAAGAAAGATTCCCATTACATTTTGGATTTATTCACATTTGTGACCAGCTAAACCTCTCACAAATACACAAGTTGTCCATTGATGTGACTCCTCCTATGATATAGAATCATTAATCTATGTGTTGCCTGGAGGCTGGACAGAAGTTACTTATGATTGTAACAAAAGTCTAAAACATGCCTGCAAGTGCACTGTGGCCAACTTCCATAGTTGAAGCACAAAACTAAGCACTTGTCCGATCACGTTGCCTGTCTGACCTTTTTCATCTTGTATCATCCTCTGCAGGGTCTCTGTGGAGACACCAGATGCTGCGTAACCTTGGTGTAACAGAGCTATCATCTCAGGAGGCCCAAACACAGTTACACACAAAGGGCACTGAGAGGGAGGCGCAGGAAAAACACAGGTAAAAGCACATGTGTGCACACACTCACCTTAATTCGTCATTACAGCTGACTTGCATCCAGGGATACTTCCTGAACCACTTGAGTGCCCTTCTCCCAAGTTTCAGAGCAAAACTGCAATCAAAGACGTGTGTTTACATCCTGAGGCAGCGATGAGTCTCTGTTGGATGGCTCGACTGCCTTCAGGCCGTCAGATCCAGCACAATTATTTCATCAAGCTAATCCCCAGCAAACCTGTTTATCCTTCAGATGATTCACTAAGTGCTGCCAGAATTCCCAACAGGTTGCAGCCAAAACACCCAAATGTGTCTTCACGGCTTGTTTTTCAGAGGAGGCCACAATATGCAGGTCAAATAGAACCTCTCAAACACTGTGCGGCATAATCAGACACTAACTGTCATTTCCCCTCTCCATTAAATGCGTGTTAAGTGAGGACACAGTCGGACGTGTCACACTCACATTTTGAGAGCATCATGTCTGTTTGAATTTGTTTTAGCGTCCTCTAGATGATGACATTTCCGGAACGATTTCAAGGAGTCAACACTTTGGGGACCGCACCTGTCAGCAGCATACGTCTCTCTACAAATTCATTGTACTTATGACTGCTGCATCACAACGCCTTCAACACACATAATATTCAGATCAGAAGAAGACGTGTTGGGGGAGGAGGTGAGCCGGTCAGTGGGGGGTGGGAGGGGATTGCACAAAAAAGTATTGAAAGGACTCCTGGCATGATTTTTAGGATAGTTCTGGTTCTGGAAGTGATTAGCCTTCAAAGCCTGGGTTAGTATTTTGCAGAGACACATGAGTGGGTGGAAGCGGTATTGTGTATACTGTGTGTGTGTGCGTGTGTGTGAGAGAGAGAGAGAGAGAGCTGTTGAGAGAGGAGAGGGGAGAGAGGGATTGGGCTGGGACTGCCTTGTTATGCAAGCGGCTCTCAGTGTGCACGTAGGACTGGAGGATGTGTGGCTCCTGCGGTTGGCTGTCCCCTGTGTCACTGCCTTTAAAAACAGTTGCCAACAGAAATGTCTTCTTTACAGGCTTTGGCTACTAGATGCTGAGATAATAGACACAACTGGAGCAGGAAAGATGGAGAGGTGCGTGTGAGCTCAGCCACAGAGAGACATAATCACACAAGCACACCAAGCAGACATACACACACACACACACACACAGCGCATGTTTGTTAGCAGGGATCCCAATTATTCTCAGAAACGTCTTCAAAAATGTACGCTTGAGTTACCACTGCGGCACTTGGACGCTCAGAGAGGAGACGTTCGAGGCCTACTAAGTCATGTCACACCAAGTTGCGATGAATGAGTTGAGGGTTTGAGCATGCTCACAAATTCCAGAAGTGCTGCGTTCAGAGTCGGACGGATCTGAGGACCTGCATTTGTCAACAAACTCACAGTGGCACAGTGTGTGCAAGTGTATCTGTGAATGTGTGTCTGCGTGCGTGTGTGTGTAAAGGAGTGTGCCTGCAATCTGGACAGCAAGTGACACAGGAATGTGTCAGAGTCCCTGCAAGCCACTCGTCTCCTAAACTGCAGCAAATAAACATTCCTGTGCTGTGTGTCAATGCTGAGTCCTCGCCCAGCGTCGCTGTAAAAACACAGCTTGTAATTAAAACCAAAAACTCGACTTTTCCTTTTGTTTCCAATAACAGCCTTTACTGGAATGGAGAGCGCATCTCCACGCTGCACAACATCACCATGCGCAGAGCCAGTCTTCTGGCACCGCCGATGTGGAGGTAAGCAGTGAGTTTCATTGGTTTGTAGAGCACCGCAGGTCAGTCTGACACTGTGTCATCGTGAGTGTTCACTCTGTGTTGCTTCAGAGGTTTTTCGCCTGCTCTTCCCACCATCGCAGATGTCAGGATCACCACTCCGTGTTCCCCAAATCTAGTTGAAAAGTCACAATCTAACACAAAGGGGGGCTTAAAATGTTAATAAGCAATGGTTAGTGGAAATTTGGCACCTTTGCGTGGTTGTGATTTATCACTGCCTCTTCCGACCGCTGAAATCAACACAGCCCTCCTCCCCGCTGCCAAGTGAGAGGACAGGTGAGCTCATGTCCCGTCACAAATGACTCCGCTGCAGCTTGTGCTCACGTCTCAGGTCGCGGTGAAGGAGCCCGCGTCGCAACCCGTCGTCCGATGTCTGCGGACACGTTCTGCCCGCTCAAACTGGCCCCTCCCCCGTATTACGGCTCCGCTCACAAGAGGACTCACAGTTTTGGTTATCGTGCCATCTTGTCTAGAATGCGTGGTGGCTCACAGCTGCGCTCTGACGCATTCTTCCCACCTACGACACTCCGTCACAGTGGTGACCAGTGTGATGTTTGGGCCGTCGTTCTCTGGGCCCGAGAGGTCCACAGCCCCGATCTTCCTGCGACTTCCTATCTACGGTGTCATGTCGTGCTAAGAGCACAGTGGAGCTTTTTCCCCTCCCACCTTAACTGCAGGGCTCCGCTCGATGTCCTGCTCCTCAGGGGCACCAAGCCTGACCACAGACATCACACTGATTGCTCGCCGTGGTCTGAGCGGTCTGTCTGCGTTCCCACTCTGATTCACTATGCACACCAAACCGACAACGGCGACCGGGTGGTTTCGGAGCGTCTGGAGGTTTGCGGACAGAAGCGAGCGTCCACCCCGGTTCTCACGAAATTTCATTGTTGTCCCGCCCGTCCCTTTGTCTAGTCTACATTGCTCCGCTTTCTCAAAACAAGGGCAGTGCCAAAAGCTGAGGACTGACATGTGTAGAATGTGTTGGGCATGGAAACAGAGACAAAGTGGGGAGGAGAGAGAGACATTTTTGTGTGCAAGCAGGCGTGTGGTGAACTCGGCCGACGTGCTGCGTGGCAGGCCAGCGGATGATGAAGTGATGGAGATGTTAGGAGGCCGTGGAGGCCATTGTGATGCTGGGTGGCTGTTACTCCGGAGCTGCCATCTGCCCCCCAAAAAAAGGTCAGTTGCTAGGGGACGATTCTCCTGGACCTTGTCTGCCTCCCAGCTGCCATCCAACACACCCACACGCCAGCACACTGGCAGTCAACACACTTACACAACTACACACAAACTCACAAACACAGGCTGTCATTGTTTTTGAGTCATTAAACGGAGTAAATTCGACCTGTTGGATGAATTGTCGATAATGCAGTCTATGGTGTAGCTGGGTGTCCTCATTGTTGCTGGACAACCTCTCAATTGCCTCATCATTACTTGAATCATTGGATAAATTACACCACAAACTGATCAATTATCCCAGTATTCTGATTTGACCTCCTCATGTCAAATCAGGGCGAAATTGGGCAGCTGATGCAAACCACGTCACGTTTATCCAATCGCAACCGCTGGCAGCAGCCTCTCATTCAGTGCGGTGACCCAAACCCAATCCCAGATTCTTTATCACACACACCCTTCACATTATGCCGACTCCAACCGACGGGCAAACATTTTTTCCACAATTCAGTAGGAATTTTAATACGAAGCTGCTGTGCTCTTGCCACGGCACGGCCATCCGCCGGATTGCCGGGTTATGGTAAGTGGGAGAAGAACGGTGATCTAAATTACTCTACCACAACATATCGAGTGATGTTAACCGGAACCTGCTGTATACGGTAGTTACTGTTACTGTCCTGAGAAGGCACAGCAGCACCCCGTGACGAGTTCAATTTATTTGTGGAGAAAATGGAAGATATATCACCGCATACACACCGTTTTGCTGTATTTGGTGTTTATCTGTATTGAAATGTAGCAATTTCAATGTTTGACCTGCAAGAGGCACAAATTTCGCCCTCATTTTTGTGTTTGCCTTCTCCTCTCCCCCTCTCCATTCTCCCATCTTCTCTGCTCTCTCCTCCCCTTTCCGCTTGCCGCCCGTAGACAGCGATTTTGTGGCAGGGGCGCCGTTGTTTTTGTTTGTGCCCCCTTCTCACCATGGCTGCCTGCTTGCCGCCTGGCAGCCCCGTGTGTCAAAGGTGGCCGCAGCAGAACAGACTGTGGGAACAGCCGGTTAGCCTCCCGTGGTCCCCTGCTCCCCAACCAGAGGGGCAGCCATCAATCCAGCACTCCCCCTACCCCTGCACACACACAAACACTCAACACACACACACGTATGCACACACCCAAAAGGCCCACAACGCTCACACCTCTCCCAATAATCCTCGGAAGCAATTTCATCTCGACTCGGGTGGCGGCCCATTGTCGCCGGCCCCTTCAATCTTTCCTTATTAACTCTCGCTTTGTCCCGCATCCGAGCTTCTGGACTCATCTCTCCTACATTCCGATCGCCGGCGCTCCCAGCACTCCCGGGCAACCTCCATTCGCTAATCCCCCCGCCCCGCCCCAGCACACCCCACAATCTGGGGACGCATACCAGTCGCCCCCCCGCCGCCCCCTCTGCTTCCAACCTGCCGATCACCTACTCACAGGCATTAAGGTAGGCGCATTAACGCTGCGGCTTTTTCTGTAGACAGAGAGGAGCGAGGGGGCGGAGCGGGCGACGGGAGGAGGGTGGGCGACGGGGGAAGGTGGTGAGGGCCAGGGCTGGGCCCACAAAGTGACTCCAGCCCAGACAATTAGAACAATGAGCCGGGCCTGTAGGGGGCTAACTCGCTGCGTCACGCCTGGACGGTGGGGTATTTTGTCAGTTTAATGAATTGTCCGTCAGGCCAGGGCCAGCTCGCCGGCCGCGCAGGGAGAGGCCAGCAGGGACCCAGACACTAAGTCGGTATTTATTACACTGCCTTTGTCACTAATTGAGCTAATTATCACTGACTCCTCAGCACTCCCACAGGCAGCGCCCCCTCCATCCACTCTCTCCACCCACTCTCCACCTCACTCTCACGCCTGGGATTTGAACCCTGCCTTCCCCACTGCCTTCTCCCCGTCTTCGTCATTTTCCGTATAAAAGTTATCTCCTCTCTCTCTCTCCTGCATTTCATGTCTTCCAGGCATCCCACTTTTTTTTTTTTGACTTGGCAACCTTTCCTTGCATGACACACAGTTTGGGATAAATCACATGTGACACCCTATGATTACAACCACTGTTGCCACTCTCATCTTTCACTTTTGGTTAGGCTTTTTTCATTTACTATTCATAATCTGAAGAACTTCAACCCAGTTTCCTCTGCTCTGGTTTTTCCTCTCTCTTAGCCCATCAACATATTCATTAATTTTTGATTGATTCTTTCCCCTGAATCACTCAGTCCTCCCATCCTTGTTCTCTCTTATGTCACCCAACCGGTATTGTCACACTGTCACTGTCAAATTAGTGACATTTCACCCAAAAATGTGCCAAGTACTTGGGTGCATCTCTCTCATTCCCCGCAAATAATCATTTTTCACATGATTTCTTCACTTTGTTCAGACACTGAACAAAAAAGGCAAACCAGTGAGCACTGCTGTATGAGAGGAGGCTAGTAGCCGGATTAGGTGGAGCCGTTTCTGTGGCAGGGAGCACAGATGCTGGGATGTTTTGTGATCCTGGCTCAGCTTTGGTGGTGGTAATAGGATTAAAGCGAAGGACACCCAGGGACGAGCTTAATATGCTCAAAACTATCTGAAACACACAAACTGCAACCCACACAATCACAACTCTAGACAAACTCATTGGAAAATATAAATTTATTGTTCTATGGTACAATACAAAACAAATCAATGGCTAATTTTAAGATCCAAATCTAGAAACATGGTCTCTTACATTTCTCTATGACAGTATAAAAATCCTCAGCAATAAATATTTTGTATTTACACTCACAAAAAAAGTAAATATTCAGTGCATGACCAAAAAAACATCTTTTTAACAAGAAACAAGAAATCACTCCTCTTCCACGATGACTTTGCTGCAACACTGATAACACATCGTAGCACAACGGTCCTACAGATCTCCATATCCTCCAACTTGACACAAATGATAGAATGTTTCTCTGCCATTACAGGTACATAAATCAATAAGTGAGCAAGCAAGTAAGACATTATAAATATAATCATATATTTCATTATGTACACTATTTTGGTTCTTTTAGCCTGACATACACTTTCAGTTGTTCAATGTCTTTTTGGGTTTTTTTTAAATAGAATTTCTGAGGCTGCTTGTTATGAGCCTAGCGCACCGTGATAGAATGTGTATGACAGGAACAAAAATTCACTCCCTTCCCGAGCTTGTCTGACTCTTTTTTTCTTGCCTCAGATTCACTCCATGTCGCTTAGACATTTTCAGTGTGTTGAGTATACATTCAAATTAATGTTTGCTCAGTTATCCTCAGGTTGCAGCTGCACCTGTATTTGGCTGCTACTGCCTCCACTGGACAGGAAGAGACAGTAAGAACACGTCAAAGTAGCAAATCAGGGTTATTAAGACACATTCAACTCCACATTAACAACAAAAAGAACGAAGCTGTCCATGAAACCAAACGTCAAGTGACTGAGAAGATCAACTTGCGTTTGTTGTATTCCTGCTCTAAAGAGATGACGGAAAGGTCATACTCTGTAATACCTGGGTAGTGTTGTCTCTTTGTGTGTGTCAGCTCAAAGTGAATGGTTGTGGTGCGACAATATCGATTGATACTGATCAACAATAAGCGATATGCCTGTAAGCTTACACAGAAATACAATAAATCTGGTTTAATGGCAGAATATTGCTTTCAAAGGAAAGCACTAGCCCGCATTCCTCCAATGTACCCTGTTGTATGTTTGTGCCTGAAATTTCCCTGTATCATTGTACCTGCCTTTAAGTTTTTCAATCAAAAGCTTAAAACCTCAACTGGCCTCAAACATTCTCAGTCAGCCACCTGTTTTGCCGAGGAGTTCATCAAGTAGGCTCTGTGTGTGCCGTCAGCTGCCATCATACACATTGATGAAACGTTCGTGTGCTGGTGCAGTTCAGACAGCTGACGTGACAGCACCAGTGAAATGTGCAGTGGCACCTTTCTGTCACGCTTTCCAGACGCGTTTTATAGCCGCGTCCACAGCACAGCAGCTCGCATCCATCCAGAGCCAGAGAGGAGCTGTTGCACGTTCTTCCCGAAGTTCCCAAAGTACCCGTTTTGCCGTTGTAAGAGCAGAAGTTTGGAGATTTCTCGAAATAGACTAGATCCATGGACGAGGGGGGCTTGTGAGCTGGGTTCTCTGGCTCAAGGTGGCGGGGATCAGCTCGGTGAGAGGCACGGTTGCTGCCTTTGTTAGCGTAAACAACTCTGGACGCGCCGTCGAAGCGGTCCTTCAAGTAATCCCCCACTGTGCGGAAGCTGGGCAGACGCATCCAGCACGTTCGGACGGTGCAGGAGCCTGACATGCCATGGCACTTACACTCCTGACGCATCTCTGACGACACAGTCTAAGCAGAAGGAGACCCAGATCAATAATCGATAACCACAGATGTTTAACCTGCTAAGTCCAGGCTTGTGTGTGTGAGCTGGTCCTTACCATCCTTCCCGCCTCGTTGTTGTGTAGGTTGATGAGGTAGCGCAGGTCTCTGCCCCGCTCGCTGGCATCCACAAACTCACGGCTGAACATTCGGCCAAAGTCCACATTGTCGCTGCAGCCCCCCCAGTGCCAGTCTGGCCCCCCGGGACCCCGGCGTCGATAATCGCAAGTGCACGACTCTATGGCTCCCTCAGAGCAAGAGCGAGCCACAGCATGGGTGACCCCTGCGCTTGTGATGGCGAATATAAATGCTGTCTCCCGGCAACCTGCAGGAATAACATTGAAATTTCCCTTCAGAACCTGATCCAGTTTTTTGGACCTGGATTTGCCTCTAAACAGGAAAATATGTAGAAACAAAGCCTTTTAAAATGTGCACAAGAGATTGCATGACATTGTGAACAAAATTGCCCAAATGTTTCCTGGTGAGAAAGACAAGAGCGGCTCACCACGGTTGACAATTTTCCCAAATATTGCTGGGCTGTGGGTGGTCGGGCAGTTCCAGCGGCGGTTGCGGAACTGCCACTTGCACTCTTTTATGGCCGTTTGTAGCCCAGCAGCGATGGCGTGTAAAATGCCAGGATTCTGCCGAATCAGTCGGCGTTGGCGTCGACTGAGCAGTGCCAGGCTGGGATCCAGGACCAACTGCACGTTCTTGGAATTGGTTAGGAGGTTGGAGGAGGAGGCCACATTGACAATACCCCTAGCAAAACACGAGGACAGAGGAAATGACAGTCAGAGGGTCTGGCAGCGCACTCACATGGAACTCCTTCTTTGACCTTCTGAACTCTTAACCAATGTGTCTTGGTATCTCAAAGCCTCAGCGTTCCTCGCGTGCTACAGTACGAAGCAGTAAGACGCTCAGCTCCCAGGCGAGGAGAGAGATGATGAGTCGCCCCGTCAAAATGCAGCCCTCTGGCTCGGCAAATGTAACGGGAAACTGATTTGTTTTCACCTCTGAGTGCAGTATGAATCACACAATTACCTGTCTATGTGTGCAGCGTGTGAGCGGCGGGCATACAGATGCTACGACAGACGCATGCTTCAGATCTTAGATCATCCCCCTCAGTAAAAAAAAGCCTCCATCTTTCATTATCTCATCGGGAGGTTTGTCTATCTGTGATCAGCTTCACTACTGCGATCATGAGTTTTTGGAGAGCCGTGTGTCTGCGCGTGTGTGTCCAAGCCAGCGTGCAAGCTCCAATCCAGCCAGTTGTCTATCCTGTCGTGCAATCAATCAATATTCCATGTAACCTTTACAGAAAAGGCCTGGCTGAGCTGAGTCTGCTGGAGACTCTAACTCCAGAAATCTAGACTGAAGTCACGTCCCTCCTTGGAATCATAACCCAGGCCTCCCAACTTCATTCAGCTGAAATGCTGAAGATGTAAAAACCCTTGTAGTCACAGCATTATTTCAATCGTAAATGCTTTAGGATACCTGTTGAGAGATGAAATTATGTGTATTTATTATGACAAAGTAGAAATTTGATTTTAATACCAGAGCGTATTTGCTCAGGGTAGTTTTTCTTTACTGTTGGTTTCAGTCCACAGCTTAGCACCATCTATTCTTTATCCGCTTGTAAATTTCTGGAGGGATTTTTTTTGTGTGTCAACATTCTTTACTTCACGTGTAGTTTAATGCCTGTGTGTCTCCTGCTAACCATTAGCCGGAAAGGCGGGCCGAGTCTGGTCCGTTATAGGGCTGACCCAGACAGTTGTGTGGTGAGCTTTGAGAACATTAATAATGTTCTGCTCTTTGGATGTTCTCCTCAAAATTGTGCTCCAGTGTTTTGTGGTGCATTTTTCGCATTGTTCTGTCCTCAGCTGACAATTCAAACATCTGAATTTGGTCTGACATTGGTCAATTAGCCTGCTTGACAGCAGAAAAATCTGTAATAATGCTATCAAATCATTCAATAGATACATCCTGCCCTATGTTTTGGTAAACAGTAATAATAATGAAATTCTAAGAGGACAGTCAACATGTCGTTATTTTTGTTGTATTATTCAGGGAGGATATGCATCCAGACTCCAAGATTTAGGTCAGTGGAATGTTGGATTTATTAGATAGAGAGGACCCTGGAAAAGTATGTGAATCTGTTCAGCCATGAAATAAATCCATATTTAATTTATCCCACATTGGACCAAAGAAATGTTGTCTTGCGTTCAAACCACACTGTCCAAATGACAGGGAGGCAGAGACAGACAGTCAGAGGGAGCTGCTGTAAATTAGAAAGCAAAGCTCTAATCATTACAAATTTTGTGCGTTTGTAGTCCAGTGTGTACTATAATTTTACAGGATAGGCAGTCAATTAGATGTGAAATGATAAACAGCCAGTGCTCTGCTTCCACAGCTTCAATCCCCCACAATTTAATAACATGAGGTTACCTTACAAAGAAATGCTGAACAGAAGTTATCGATGGTGCCAAAACTAACACATTTTCACAAGCGGGGACCTCGGAAATGCTCAAACACTTAGAAAAGGGTCTTTCCTACCCGAAACCAGGGTAAAATGTCAGGGTGCATCACTCACACGCTCAGCACACACACACTCAGCCTCTCTCTCTCTCTCTCTCGCTCACTCTGCATCTCTGTCTCTCTATCTCACGCACACACGCACGCAAACGCGCGCGCGCATACACACACACACACACACGGGTCCGTGTCAACTCACCACCACCGGCCGCTGTTGTTGACGGCCCCCGTCCCGGAGAGAGACGACACGAGCAGGATGCAGGCGGCTTTCACCCCCAACAGCAGCGCCAGACTCCTCATCGCGTCTTCATCATAGAGACAAAAAATATATATATCGTCAAATTCACCTTTAATAGTTTGTCCTAGTTCTCACCGTGTCTGTGTAAAATCGCAGCAAATTTGAACTGACACGCAAAATAATGGAAATGTGGGGAAATAATGTATATTTGTGTGGAGGTGATGATCTTGTGCATCATCTCACCAGGCGCTTTGCAAGGTGCAGGTGTGTGTACTCACCGCCGAGCCGAGAGTGTGTGAGGGGAGACAGGTTGCTGAATGATGTCCGGACAGGATGCTGCTGCTGCTGCTGTTGCTGCTGCTGCTCCTCCAGTCCTCCTCCTCCTCTTCGTCTTCTTCTTCTTCTTCAGTCTGTCTCTCTCAGTGATGCTGTGCACGGCGTATTGAACGCGTGGGACAGTCCCGAAGACTTGATCCCCTCGGTGACTGATAGGCAACACATTCTTCTCTTATTGAGGGGAATAAAAAAGGGATTTGCTGCTCTCATCTCCCTCTGTTTTTTTTCGGAGCCTCCTCAATAGGATTCGAGGGAGGGATAGTTAATGCTCTTCATAGGGCGCACAATGAATAAAGAAAACACAACTGGGCAGAAAGGAGAAAAGGGGGGAGGGATGGGAGGAAGAAAAAACGGGCCAATCCACGGTGTTGCGCATATTACTTTGTGTGGAATCTCACGGTCGCCAATGGAATCGATCCCCAGCCAGCCAGCCAGCGCAGTGTGAGGGCGTGTGTGCTGTCGGCCTCCAGCGCGGCTCCACATCCAGACGGTCAGTCAGTCTCCCGTGGGAGCGGCTGCGCGGAGTGAGGTGAAGTACGCCAGTGACGCGGATATCGTCGCCGGCTGCCCGCCTGTGTGTGTGTGTGTGTGTGTGCGTGTGTGTGTGTCCGCCCGGAGCGTCGCTCGCAGCTGCTGTCACGGTGCAGCACGATTCCCGCGGAATATGAGCCATGTAAAGTGCCCTTATACCCGCGGCTCGGATTAGCCGACTCCCTAACCGCATCTCCTCCTCCTCCTCTCTGCAAACACGCTCCCAGAGAGCGCTGCCTCACCGCGCTCAGCCGCTGCTGCGCGCGTTTGGATTTGTTTCGACGGATTTTTACCGCGAAAAAACCCCGATTTATTCATTCGTTGCATATTGGAATAAAATGTTTGTATTTCTATCTCAAACGCACTTTCTTTCTTTCTTTTTTGTTTGTTTTTCCATACAAAATCAAAGCCCATTCTCTCCTCTCGGACGTCCGAGAAGACAGAATAAACTTTGATTTTGTTTGTGTTTGTTTTCCTCGTCTTCCATTTTCTTCGAAACAGGCGACAGGGGAGCAAATACTCTCTCCAATCAGGAGTTTGATGTATGATGCGCCAGGAAAGAGGAAAGAGGGGGACGAGTAAGAATATAAAAACCATTCCAAACATCTGGCCTGCAGACCTCCCTCGACGCACATGTTCGCCCAGCGTAATCACAGCTTGAGCCACTTTGCGGCATCTCCATCTCTCCATCTCAGCCCAGACTCTACGCGTAAACCAAATGTCCCAAACCTCTCCGTGTTGGTTCTGGGTGTATGTTTCATTTTGTGACATTTATCTGCTAATTTGCATGTTCCACATTAGTCATTAAGCGGTTGGAGGTTGAATAATCTCTCTCTCTGCCTCTGTCTCTCTCTCTCTCTCCCTCTCCCTCCCTTGCTCTTTTCCCCTCGGATGACAGTAAAAGGAAGTGGGCTTTTGTAAAAAGGCTTTAATGACAGCCATCCTCCGTTTATACTCCCGCCTCATATGAAGGTGCTCAAACGGGTTTCCTGGAGCAGTCATGCGACACCGAGCAGATTAGAGCCTCAATCCGGATAAAGGGGGGCCTTTTATATACAAATCAACTTCAAATCACTTTTTAAGCCACTTAGATATACACGCCAAGGCAGAATGCTAATGCACTTTTCATTGCTGCAGCTTAGGGAATGGAAGGAGATTAGATGAAGAATTGGTGTCACTATAGCGCGCCGTGTTTGAGGGGGGATTTTAACTTAATTTTATGAAAGTAGACCCGCTCTTCTAACTGCACTGTCTGGTCCTGCGAGAGTGAGAATGTTGTCAAAAAAATAACACCGGGAATTGACCCTCTTAAATTCCTGTTTTCTAACGATTTAATGCGATAGGTTGCATCGATTTATCCAAAACGAGGCTCGCATCATACCGCGCCCATTTCCGAGGCCTCTACATCTGGTGTTCCAGGCCTAGAATGAATTGGATTTTATTAGAACCAAATCGCCGCGGTCGGTTTTAATAGGGACAGTCTGCTCGAAGGCTCTGCCTAACATAACGCGTCACACAACCTCGTTAATGCATCTCAAGAGTAATTTCTGCCCATTTGGTCCCTTACCGCATCTTGCGTGAGAAATAATCCCCCTTAAAATCATTTTTGTGAGACAAATTTATATTCTGAAACAAAGCCCGACCCGTGACAGAGTGAAGTAGTTTCAAACACAACAATAAGGAACAGCCGCTGTGATGGAGGTGGGAGGCGGGGGGAGATGACTAAAAAACAGTATTGTTGGCGGGGTTGGGAGCCGAGCCGCCTGCCTGCTGCTGCCTCTGTGTCGTACAGTCAAACCAGGAACGCCCCCAATCCCCATCCATCATATGAAATAAGCCTCTCAACACCTTTTAGTAAACAAAAAGCGCTCTCTTAAAGGTGATTCGCCCGGACTCGCATTTATTCGCTCTGTACGAAAAACTCCAGAAATTAACGCACTAAAACCCTAAAACATAGTCCATTTGACCCAGACCGACTACAAAAAAATGGCATATTAATCAGTGTTCATTGAAAATGAACACATGATCATCTTTTTAAACGGATTAGCCAGAGACGCGTCCGTGCGCAAAGGTTTGGAGAGGTGATTTTGGAGACGCGCGCGGATGAACGGGACAGATACTGAGACTTGATCGACTGCTGATGCATATTTTTTCGTCATATTGGCCAATATTTTTTGCAAACAGTCGCCTGTGGAGGCATCTCCCC
>OMPJ01016240.1:0-18582 GCA_900312935.1 Carapus acus
GACTTACAAGGAGATAGATAGATAGGTAGGTAGATAGATAGGTAGGTAGGTAGATAGATAGATAGATAGATAGATAGATAGATAGATAGATAGATAGATAGATAGATAGATAGATAGATAGATAGATAGATAGATAGATAGATAGATAGATGACAGGATCGAAGGATGACAGACAGACTTTGAACTTAATGGAGAAATTGAAGATTTTATTGATTGAGAGGAAACATCATAATCTAATCTAAAAAGATGGCACACTAAATAAATGAAAGGATAGGATATGGTGTGTATCATATAAACACAAAAGATAACAGAACTGCACATCATGTCTCCACATAATGGAAGTTGCAGCTGAGATGTATTAACAACAGAGGAATCAGATGCAGGCAATCGCATCATCTAATGGCCTCTGGGAGGGCATTGACTTCCTCTGGCGGTGGGATTATGCAATATAATTATGTAATTAAATCAATGAGAGGCAATCACTGCTATTACGAAGTAAGACGGCGGGGAAGAAACTTCCCTCAAAGGGAAGAAACCTTAGGCAGTGAAATCAATTAACAGATAGAATGGTACCAAGTTAACAGATGAATGGCCAGAGGTCAAAAAGGAAAAAGTTAAGATTAGCTGCAAGTAGAGATGTCCGACAATATCGGTGGGCCGATGTTATCGGCCCGATGTTGGCATAAAAATGTAATATCGGTATCGGATTTTTTGGCTTTAAAACCGATAAAAATAAAGTAATGCTTGCGTTACACTGAAATAGTGCCTATGTGCTCCTGAAGCGTTTACCAGCGCACATATCGGTATCGGCCGATATCGGTATCGGTGAGTTGAGAGTTGGACAATATCGGCATATCGGATATCGGCAAAAAAGCCAATATCGGACATCCCTAGCCACAAGTGCACTAAATGGTTGTACTGATACTTTGATGAGTCAAAAGTTGAGAATATAGTTTGGCTTTTAAACTGACACCACTATTTCCTTTTTTTAAAACTTCAATCGTTTATTTGTTCATTTGTGTTTTGCTTCAATTTCAAATTGATTAATGGCATTTGTCTCTTGCTCTCTCTCTTTCGACCCATCCAGTCAAGGCAGATGGCCGCCCACCTGCAATCTGGGTCTGCCCAAGGTTTCTTCCCGATAAAGTAGATTTTTTCCTTGCCACTGCTGCCAAGGGCTTGCTAAGGTGGGAGATATTTGGCCTCAGTGTGTAAATCTTATAGAGTGTGGTTATTACCTGCTTTATCTTGAAAAGCACCTTAAGATAATTTATGGTATGATTTGGCACCTTTCAAATAAAACTTAATTGAATTGCGTACACTGAGACAATGAGCTGCATCATTTTCAGTTAAATCAGAGAGAAGTTGGGGTGCTCTAAAACATTTGGCCAGTTGTGTAAACACACACACACACTGTAATATTTCATGTTGTTAAACCACCATGTCGATGTATCGGTCAATTCTCAGCTCCTTGTTAGTTTGTGTGTGGTAGCAGTTTCAGGTCTGTAAAAGTTGGGGAGCTCTTAAACTTTTAACCAGTAGTGTACACAATCCTGTCTAATTTCCAGTTTGACAGATAACAATAAACAGAATGTGCAGTTTCAAACCAAGCATCAAAAAGGTCATTGACAGGAATAAAAATGCCATCACAGCGTGCAACTGCTCTTGGAAAAAAACATCTGTTTGTTCCGATTTATCTGTTTGTCTGTGTCTGTGTGCGTCCACTGTGGGGATGGTGTGTATTGGGGTGGCTCTCTAACCAGCCAGCCTCAGCTGAGTTAGACACCCACACAGGCACGCATGCACACACACTGAGTCTCCATGAAATTAGCCTTGCTTGCTTTGAATGAAACCTGCAGGGATTTTTGCATGTGAATCAGGATCACTAACGCAAACGACCTGTGATGCTGCTGTACGTCAATGGGTTGTTATGGGGGGATAGATTGTGGCCTGTGTGAATGGGTTCCAGGCTTCACATAATGAGCCCGTTAACACAACTTCATTAGATATTGCATGGAATGAATGCTTAATTATTTTGCTTAATGCCTGGCAGACAGGGTGAAACTGCAGCCACACACAAAGACAATGGAAAGGATCCGAGGATCAATCGACCCATTGTCAAAGTGGTGTGTTTGGTATCAGGCAAAGTCGTATCAGCTTAATAATACAAAGTTTAATTGAATAACACATAGCTTTGTGTGTGTCTTAACACAACCGGTCAAGAGTTTTAGAGCACCACAACCTATTTAGATTCTCATTGAAAATTATCCCGTTTAATGTCTCAGTGTACACTGAAATTACAGCATTGCACAGATGTACAGATAAACAATTGAAGTTGAAAATCAATAGTGGAATCAATTTTGAAATTAAAATGTATTCTTAACTTTTGACTCATCAAAGTAGCCACCTTTGGTAGATGTAACAGCCTCACACACTTTTGGTAAACCTTCACTTTTTTCTTTACCTTTGGCAGTTCACCACTTGTATCATTTCAAGATGTTCAGTGGACCTGAACTGCTTGGAATTCAATAATACACTGGAAAAAAATATATGTTTTAAAACTTTTGTCTAATAGTGCATGTGTTTACAAGACTGTAGTAATACCAGTGGACACGAACAGTAAAAGTAGTCAAGCAAAAGTGGTTTTAACGTGGGAATTTTAAAAGGCAGGATCAATAAAGTAAAATGTATTTTACACTACATGGACAAAGTTTTAGAACACACCAACTTTTCCAGTTTATTATTGAAATTCCAGCAGTTCAGGTATGATGAACAGCTTAAGGTGGTACAAAGTTAAGAGGTGAACTGCCTGAGGTAAAATTATTACTCCTTTTAAAGTTAAGGTTAACGTAAAGTATGTTAAGCTGTTATATTTGTCAAATGAGAAACCACTTCGATTTCTGAAATGACTTTATAATTTATTAGTGATTCCATGATAATATTAGCGATTACTGGTGTGAACCTTTTTACTGGTCTCTTTCTCTCTATTTCAGTCCAATCAGTCAAGGAGGATGTCCGTCCGCCTGAAAGAAGTTTGGGTCTGCCCAGGTTTCGGCCCGCTAAAAGGGAGTTTTTCCTTGCCACTGTTGCCAAGGGCTTGCCAAAGGGGGAAATATTAGGTATCTGTATGTATACGTTATTAAGTGTGGCCATTACCTGCTCTATCTTGGAAAGCTCCTTGAGATAACTTCAGTTATGATTTGGCGCTATACAATTAAGTTAAACTGAGTTCATCAAGACATTTAAGTGCATTTTCAATAAAACTCAGGAAAAGTTTGGGTGCTCGAAAACTTTTGACCAGTAGTGTATACACTCACATATACTGTATAACATAGTTTTATTTGGTTACACTTTTGAACTTTAAAATGGTAAGACGTCATGAGTGTGTACAGGTGTGTACATGAGTGTGTACATCAGATCATCATCATTCAAGATGGCTCGACGTTTTGCTAAAAATGTTGTAAAAATGCTCAAAACTTGTGTCCGTGATTTGGTCAAACAAGTAGGTTAGAGCCCACCAACCCCCCTTTCACCCCCAATCTCACCAACCACACCCACCCCTCACCTTGATGACCCGTCGTGGACGTACTGATACCGTGATTGGCTGCACCTCGCCACGCACCTCATTTATTCATGAAATGCGGCTTTATAATCCAACGGCCCCTGCCGTCCTGGCGGGCCTTTATATTTCGGAGTTTGTGGGCCTTGAGATTCACATCATCTCGTGCCTCCGTAGAGCGTGTTTAGGTGGGTGTGTTTGGACTCCATTCTCTGCAAACGGTAAGATGGCTCAGCGAGCTGGCGGCGCCTACGGAGGCCTACAGAGGAGGCAACTGACCCACCTGGCCAATATCGCCATCGTCCTGCAGGAAGCTCCAGAAAGGATGCTCACCTTCTCTCAGGTAAGAAAGACGAGTCAGATGGAAATCTGTGGTGTGGTAATGACAAGAAACACGCAATTGTATAACGAAACTCTTCATTTGTGGTTGTGCAGCTGATGGACAAGTTGGAGATGTCCCTCCCTGAAAACCGAAAAGCAAACGAGAACAACATCAGAGTCTGTTTATCCACCAACAAATGTTTTGTGAAGGTGTGTATGAATCAAAGAGGTATAATGTAACATCCGCTGCCTGTGTGTGTGTGTTTATCTGAAGTCTGACTCAGGTTTGTGTGTATCTCCTCAGGTTCCCATGTACCCAGGTTCAAGGGACGGCAAGAGAAACTACTGGAAATTTGATTCTTCCCAGATCACACCAAAGATGGCGCGCCGCCACTTCAAAGGCATCTTAGAGATTTTCCCCGAGCTGGCCTCCATGTTGGAGGTGCAGAGGGCCGCGGGCAGGCAGCAGCGAGGCGTGGACGCTCGCGCCCCCCAGCCTGCCGCGGCCAGGCCTGCGGTTAAGTTCGACGGGCCGTTCTCAGTCGAGTCCCTGCTGAAGAAAGACGATGATGCCTTGGTCAGGTACGACGGAGCTGCAGGGAGAAGCTTGGCGTGGGATTTGAGGGAGTCCCCAGGGTGGATCGAACAAGGCCCGGCACAATATCCCACAATGGCCGTTAGCAGGATGCATGCATGGACCGCTGCCTTTCCTGCTCCTCATTTCAACCACCCGCACCTTGGCTATGCCACATTCAGAGCGCCCACGTTTGGCCGTGACGCTTGGCTGTTTGGTTTGTAAAAGCTATGTTCTGCACTGTACAGGAGAAGTGTTAATATGCTCTTCTGTAGCCACCCAAGAGTCTTTTCAAAGACTGTTAAATCAGAGAAGCTCTGCGGCTTGGCCCTGGTTTTTTTTTTCAATCTTTTTTGGGGGGGGAGGGGAAGTGGGGTTAACATTTTTCCTGTTTCTTTTAGTTTTAGGATTTTAATTTTTTTCCTTTTTGTTTTGGTTTAAGGATTGTACATTTTTTCCCCACAAGTGTAACCTAGAACACATAGGAAGTTGTAAATAATTTTTTCTTAGAATTTCTAAACCGTGTTTATTTTCCTCTGTCCATTGCGAATGTGACCTTAGATTGCTTCGGTTGTTATTTTGACACTCCCCGATAGAGGGCAGTGTTGCATATGTAAACGTAACATACAGTCACACCCTCGTTTGTACCCGATTACGCCCGATTAAATTTTTTTCTTCTCCTCTACACCGTTGTTTGTGCTTGACATCCACAAATCGAATCAAAACAGTTTTTTTCAATCGCATATTTCTCTATTTCCGTGGGACATTTTGTTCTGTAATTTGAGCTGTTTTGAGGGTTGAGTGGAAAGAAGTGTCCAAGTTCTATCAGTTGTCCTTTTCATAACCACACAGACAACGGAGTGTCTGTCCGCATGAAACGGGAAGACGTGTTACTGACACAAGCGAGTCAAAACCAGTGGAAAATGAGCGGACCACTGTGGAATTCTTGCTGAGATAATCGACTGCCCTCTTATGCAACTTAAACCTTCGATGGTGGCCCCGGTCACCCAGGTGAAGTGTGTGTAACACTGAGGTGACTGACTTTTGACGCGAGGATGACCAGGGCAAATTTGTTTTAGGTGAAATCTATTTGCTTTTCTATTTGTGGCAGATCTGAACCTTAAACCAGTTAGTCCGCTCTGAGCTCCTTAAGTGAGGAGGAGTGCTGTGCTCGGCCACTGATGGCTCAATTTGCAAATAAATGAACTTGGCAGCGGCGTGCTCGTATTGTCGAGTCCTGAGGGGCGGAGCTGTTTTCAGTAACATGCGCCACTTGGTTTTTTTTGACCACAGGACAAAGGCCAAGGAGTGGGGATTAGGCGTTAAACGTGCATTCGATTGATTGGGGCCAAAACATTCCGGCAGGTTCTGCACAGTCCATCAGAGGGAAGCAGGCAATGATGTGATTTCTGATGTTCTCCGCCTGAGTGGAATTGCCAAATCCACAGGAGTTGTTTGCACAGTTCAGGCCTTCTACTGTTACTTTGGTGCATTCCTCTGAGAAATATAGCCACTACATTTGATTAAAAATGAGATTAAGAGGCTGACAATGCAGGTTTAATACGTTTAAGTGTTTGGGCTGCCTTACCCGACTCATAATCCCACAACATGATCCCAGAACGAGGAAAAAAATTACATATCAGACAGTTGGGTACAGTCGGCGCTGATGTTAAAAAACAGGCTAAACGTTAAAAAACAGATTCTAACTGCAGACGATGTCTAACAGCAAACTGTGGCGAGCACGATTACTTTTAGAAGACTTGTGATTTCACATGAGGTCAGCACTGCCGTGACCAGAGAAAGAGAGGAAGAGAGAGCAGGTCATAATTCATGCTGTGTTCAGAGAAGAGATGAAACGAGCAGACGCGGCGGCGCTGAAACGCGTCCCAGAACTGCGGGACCTCTGCTTGGTGAGGTGAATGACTTGACAGACTGCATGGTGTCATTAAATTTGTCATAAAATTACTGCATCGCCACAAGCCTTGTATTCGTGCGGATGGCGCGTAGGGAGATCTGTCATTAGACCTAGACTGGGTCGGGGTGAGAAAAAAAAGGCAGATTGGTGAGCTCAGCATTTGGCAAGGCCCGCCCAAGACATACCTCCACTCCGTGGCATTGCAGATGGATGACCTAGATGGCAGCGTGGGCCCTCCTAGGTTTCTGTCTTCCTCCTCCCCTTCTCAGGCCTCTCCCCCCTCTGCCAGCGCTCTGCTGAGATCAGAGTCAGCCATTGTGGTTGGGCTTCCTTGCTGAGTAAAAGAGCAACTGGCACAAGATGGGATGAGAGATGAATGGAAAAGAACTTGTCCTGCTGAGCTGAAAGATGGGAGAGACGGGCTAGAGTGAAAAATGGAAAGACTGACAAATACGCAGTGTTGCATTGACCCTATCCAGACAAATGTTACCTAGGAATACCTCCACTCTTTTCTCATACTGTTTGAAAGTCTTTAATTTCTTAATCAATACAAAACAGAAACAGACTTACAACCTTTTGTTGTGCATCATTTACCAAGTCAGTTTCATGAGTTTCTGACCTCAGCCAGGACCTCCCTCTCTACCTCTTTGTCTGTGTGTCTATACGTGTCAGACTAATCTGGGGACACTTGTTTTTCAGCTTGTTTACCGTTCATGTAGGCCAGGAGACACCATGGAATCCTGAACTGATGTCACCTAGCCGCTCTAATTTTAGTACCTGGACATACGTTTCTTCTTACCGACTTACGGTCGGCTGCTCCTCCTAATGTTGGCCAGTGACTATGTACATTAAATCCAAATATGCCAGGGAGTTCAGCAGCAAGGTCACTGCTCAAATCTTGCAAACGTAATCTAATTGTCATTATTTCGAATTGCTTAGTCGACTACATTTCCCCAGTTCTTTAAGTTAGCATACTGCAGCCTTACTAGCAAGAGGCTTATACACACAAAGAGCAGCATAGGACATTCTTTAGTAGTGAGATATAATCAGACCATCGCCTGCAGGTGGAGGTAATCAGTGACGTGAATATGCAGGTTGCAACAAACAATCTGGCAGTCACGTCGCGCTCGTCCCCCATGTCGTTTCCTGGCAACGCCCACGCCTGCGCATAATGTCACTCCGAGAGGTTTCATTCAGGCGCAGCTGCGTCGCATTCACTACCAACCAATATCGTGGGATTTCACATGCTCCAACCAGCAACACACCGATCATGTCCCACAACACCCAGACCAAGCTATAATTCTGGACACCGTCCAGAATATTTCCGTCATCGACGAAAAAATAAACCACGGTGCCGCAACCTTTTCACCAGTTCACCAGGCAACAAAATGTCTTGGTATTTCGTGTTCGTCCCGTGAACTCGTATTTTGGACGGACTCCAGTATAATCTTTTCCAACATCACGTGAAAGCACCAAAATAGAGGTTTGAGGCTTGGAGGGATCAAAATAGTACGGTAATACATGTGTTTTTGCGTGTCTTCAGTATGAATGAGAGTAAAATTTTGTAATGAATTATTTACCCAATTTCCATCAACATATTTAACATAGAGGGGAAATCTTTCCTCATTGCTGTATCACTTCTGTTATGAAAGCTGCTTTGCAGGCAAAATAAGATGCAGATTCATCAAAAATCAGTATGAATAAAACGTTTGTGCTACTTTGAGGCAACAATATGCCTTACACCAATGGAGCTATGTACTACTTTATAGTGCAAACAAACTGTCTTTGCCTCTCTGCTCAGACAATATTGGAGTAACCTTTGGTTTACAGCTGCTATATCGCAGATTTTTTGTGGTGGTATTTGTTTGTGCTTGTTAGACAGTTAATAAAAAATGATTAACACATGCTCTATCTGAGGCACAAACTAATTCTCCAGTAATTATTAACAACAATTTAGAAATAGACTAAAACAATATCACGATGCTCTACTTTGACCTCGACGTCTCACATCACAGATTGTAAATCATTGATCAAAAAATATGGCGATGTGCTCCCCTTTTCCAGTACAGTGTTATGGTTTAAAAGTTAATCGGCTGTAGATGTAGAGCCCTGACAATGAATCTGTAACTGGAGACACAAAACGTCCCTCACAGGACTTTAAAGACAGTGTCAAACAATCACCTCCTGTGATGAAAATATCACTTTTTTAAAGTGTTTCATCATCTTAATTTGATAACTCCTGCTTTCCCTCCACCTTTTGTTGTTTGTTATTCCCAACCGCTTCCTGCTTCGCCTTCTTCCGACATCACATTCCGCTGTTTACATATAAACTAAGTCATAACAGTGCATCATCTTTGTTTTCCAGCATGCAGGACCTGTGGAAACACAGCGCCATCTGTGACGCAGCGAGCCGTCATGGCAGCCTTCCCTGCACGTACTGAAACACCACAGGACAGAAATCTTCCCATTAACAGATACAGGGGAGGGCCTGGACCTCTGATCACCCAGCCAAGGTTCCATAAGATGGGATATTATGAAAGCTGAAATATTCCTAAAACTAGGTTTGCATTTCTGACCCCGTTCTCAGAATTCCACGCAGGTGTTAATAATGATGAGATACATTTCAAAGCGTTTCTTTCTGAGCAGAAAATGAAGGCTAGCTTACCTGACGGTTGCACGTGTTGTCACGCTGACCTTGGGTTTTTTTTCCACAAGGATCAAAACAGGAGCTGGATAAGTGTATTTTCGAATTTTATCTGCCAAGGCTGGAATGCCCTGTTCCACGTGCAGGCCCCCATGTTCAGGAAATATTTGGAATTGCTATGCTATGCTGCAATATAGATATTGAAGGACACTGACACATAAATTCAGTCTACATTGACAATCCGACACTGGCCCTGACTTGCTTGAGTGAGATTTCCGATTCTGTTTTCCTCATCATCAGGAACGCCACTGCTATGTGGAACTGTAGCTGCCCTGTAGCATCCTGCTGCTCCCAGTCCAAGGTAAACAACTCATTTTGCCCAACAAAACACAGTCTTAACGTGATGCAGCGATGGGGCGACTCCTTTGAAATTCTGTTTCCATCCTTCACAGATTCAGTGGTGCCTTCCAGGCGCTTCTAAGCGGGACGCTCGAATGAGGTGGGAGGACGCACTTGTTCACAACACGCCATGTTTATTGTCGATGTTTACGGTCTATCCAAACCCCAGAGATACCGATTGAGCCAATAACTCTGTGATGGGGAGGTTAGTAATGAGTGACAGCTGCTCTGAAATGATTCAGTGCTTTCTTTATCTTGCTTTCATTCGCAATCCCCCTCACACACACACACACAGGCATACACAATGTGCACAGTCTTTCTTGCAGCAGTAATTCAGACATCCAAGCAATGTTTACCAAGGCCCAAGCATGGCCCTTTAAGACAGCCATTCATTGAACTGTGTGCAGAACTGAGAATACAGTATGTTTGCACGCCAGACAGTCTTTTCATTTCCATTGTGATAAACATCCTGCGTGTAATGCAATTAGACCAGGTGAAGACACAAATGGACACAGTAGCATGTTGTGATGTGTCTCGTGACTGTCCACTTCCCCACTCCCCTTCCTTGAGATGACAGACTGTTACCGTTGTCTTTTGAAGAGGTGGCCTTTAATAATTAGACAACCTTATTGGTTTCAGCTCTTGGACAATGTGTCAGCTGACCGCAGGCGTGGCTGTGAGTTAGGTGATGGGTTTTTTTGGGGGGGCACAAACCTTCTACAGTTAGGAAGAAGGTCGATTTGCTTTCTTCATCGCTATATTTATTGATATTCATGCATGAGTGACACATTAAGTAGTCAACGATACAATCTGATCAATAAATGTCGTAGAAATATTTTGCTTGCACGTTTTACAGACCTTAGAACAATGTCCTTAAAGCTCCCTCTGCTTCTCTCCGCCTGCAACGGTTACTCAGCTCGTTCAGTCACTCAGTAACGACCTTATCGGTGAAAAGAAAAACGAGGGCAGCCTTATCGCAGCAGCAGCGGTGTCTTATTGAGGTGATCAATAAACATCTCGGAAATTTCACATCACACCCACACATTTATGTCGTCACTTGTATTGTAAAAACATCCATGTTTGTCTGACCCTTGACCTCTTTTGGGCCTCAAAAGTGGCATTATGGCTCATTAACACGTTCTGAGTTGAGGATGTCGTAAGTCAATATTTGCAATATGTGAGGACGGCTTTTCTAATGTGATGTGGAGGAATGGGTAGGGAGATTTCACTGCAGATGACCTTTGACATTGTGACATCGCCAGAATTTGAGGTTCAGAAAGTTTGAGTCACACAAAAATCTCCAGGGTCGTCTTCATTGCCGACCCTATGCACCCGGTGAAGGTTTCTGTAATCTTTCATCAGGAACTGTGCATGAACATTTTGATTTTCCATGACTTGTTTAATGATAACATCCCACAGTAGTCGTATGTAAACAAACAAGTCAAGGCAGTGGTTTCAACAAAGATGCGTGTTGTTATGTGTCACCACACACCACCAGCTCATCGGACATCAAAGTGTCAAATCAGCTCTAAAGCTCAAACACTAGGTTGCTGACATAATCAAATTTATATATTGTGTGTTAAAAGGGCTGACAATTGCGGCAGCATGTAATTCTGCACACGTTAGCAACTCCTGAACAAGGCAAAATAAGGTGAGAGGGTAAGCCCAGGTGTACCCTTACATTAGGACAATCAGCTTGCATCAGGTGTCACTCTGACTAGCACGCAGGGTTGCGTTTTTTCAGCCAGGCAAACTCTTGCTACGCTCACCCGGTTTGCACCAGCGTAGACTTTGACCTCTTCGCAAATATTGAAAACATTCGCAAACTCGGACCCATTTGATCTGATGTGATGATGTCGCATCAGCCGTTAAGGATCTTTAGCCTTTTTGGCAGAAGTAGGGGTCGGTTGAAACGTTGGAACTCCGATGACTGATTGTTATCAAAAATAGCTGTTAACTGCTGGCAGAACATCTAAGTAAAATGGAGAGGCACAACGTGAAGCTGTCAAAGCCTGCTCACCGTGAGCATATGTGACAATTGCACCTCAAATGCAGCAAGAAATCAAACATGACTTTACAGCAAACCCAGTGCAATGATTTATCAGACTGGGAGTTGGCTTGGAAAGTAACTTTATACACTGTTAATAATAAACAAAACATGTAAAAATTAACCATCAAGTCAAAAACCAATGTTAAAACCACAACTTTGATTGTTCAGGGTTTTTGACAGACATCAGGTAATGCCTCCCTGCAGTGGTCAGACATTTACATTGCCTTACAAACACTTTACTACGTGACCGACAGACAGTTATTCACATCATGTGACTCTGAGTCACTTTACCGTCCTCAGGCCTATTGCATCACACTGCATCAGAACACACATCAACTGGTTGGATCTGGTTGAGCAGGGAGTTTGTGTGGTGAAACCATACAGATTGAGTTACAGGAACTAAGCCACATTCATTGGCACAACTGCTACATTTAAAGTAGATATGAGTTTGTAGCACGGGGAACTTAATCACTCACTGCATAACAAACTTTGTTATTCTGTGTTATTCATTACACCCCGTGTTTGCGGTCCAACCGCAGATTGTGGTGTTGCCCCCAGTGATCAAACACACTTCAGATGGATGAGCCCAGGGTGATAAACAGTTTTTATAGTGTCCCTTTCCTCTGGCTTAACGGAATATCGGAACGTGACACATTGGGCCTCGGCTTGTTTGGGTCAGTGAGTGCATATCCAGTTTCTCGTCATTAAACACACAACCCCGTCACAATTAATGTCAAACCGCAAGCTGATGTGGCCACGCTTATTTAAAGATATGGCGAGGACAGTCTACCAGCTGCTCCCACCAACACTGTAATCAGCGCGGTTAAAGTCCACCGTTTTTATCACGTATTGAGACACTGTGATCCATATGTGCTGGACTAAATGTCCCTCAGTCACCAAAACCTCGAAATGTGTTCTCCCTTCACAACTTTAGCAATTCGGTATGTCGTTCTCCCTGTTTCCGGGACATCCGAGACATTAGTAACTTTCCCTTTTCCTTTGCAGTGTAGTAAGTGACTGAGTTGAAATTAGCATAATGGTTATCATTTTCCCCCTCTCAAATGTAGCTATTGTTCAGTGTGTTCCTATTGAGGGCCTGGCATTACAAACCCACAGTGCGGCCATTGTGTGTTGACAAGGACCTTTCACACAGTCATTCCCTATACCAGCACTTATTGGCAGATTCACAGTGCAGCAGAGAAGCATATGACTGCAGCAGGTGTGGAAAATTCCGACCGACAGGCACGACGCCGTCGCGGTGCATAAAGCGGTATCTGTAACGGCAAACAGCGTACTTGTAAAACACTGGGACAAGCATTCCTGCATAAACGTTTGATCCCAGATTAAGTCGCTATATCTCATTGGAGGGGTACCATCGCACAAAGGGCCCATTGAACAGGGTCATTATATCAGATTAGATACTGGAAGCGTGTCACTTGTGAGCGGATTGGGACCAAATTACACATTCGTGTATCCATGCCCCCGCCATCCGAGACAGTCATGAATGCTTGTGCCGATTAAAACTTTGACGGGACAAGGGAGAAGGCACTTTCATAGAATTGGAGTGTGACACAAGGAGAAGGAAGGGCTTCCCCTTTGTACACACTTATCTCCTCCTGGCCTTGTAACAAGGTTGCAGGCCGGGCCACATTCCTGCTCGCTGAGTAGAGGAAAACTCAAACAGTCCCCTTAAAATGGTGACTGCTGATAAAAGGAGAGTACCTCCTTGACTTTATTCTTGAGGTAAAGGAACTTGAATTATGTTCGACTGTCGACAAACGGGAACCTTGCCAAGATTCCAGTCCACACCCTAGCACATGGCAAGAGTGAGGCAGCTGCAATATTCACACCGTTCAGCCATATACTAATCCGCATCTGTCAAATAATCATCAAATCAAAATTTCTCTCTGCTGTGTAAGCACAAAAAGCAGCAATACAGACATTAAAAAAATTACAATTCAAAGTGTAACATTATGAGGAAGTACTGATGATAATTACTGTTGTTGTTTCTGTCAACTACGTTAAAGTGTCACATTTCCCCCCCCCAAATCTTTACAGTTAATCTTATTACGGACATGGGAAGTATCACGATGCCTTATCAATGCGCCGCCGGTGCCCAATAGACATGCTGGGGCGGGAAAGTGGGCTGGGCCGCAGCGCGCCCACCCATAAAACTCTCCGATTCATCCGCCCACAAGACACATTATAAACAAAGTAGCGCCTCGCCCAGTAAGCAAAAAAACTTCACGTTGTCTCGATACTTAACTTTTTGGAGGATTTTTCCCTTCTTCCCACTGCGGTCTCATCCTAGGACAATCACTTCTTAGGTAGGTTAATCTTACGAACGGCGAGTTTGTGTTCGTTTCATACATTTTTAAGGAAGTTGGTGTAGTGGCGTGTCTGGACCTGTTGTGATTTCTGTAACTCATTTGAGACGTTGAATTTCCTTATGAATGAAAAATCTGTCAAGTAGAGCATGATCTACGCTCTCCCTCAATAAGCTGAGTTTAACTGTCGAGGAGCTCTCGCAGAAATTACTAGTCTTGAAGTGTCCGTTCCTCAACGTGACACGTATGCTTCTCCTGCAATGGTGACGCCTTTATTGATGATACACTGACATAATAGATCATTTATGTCTGGAACCTCCAAGTTTGTGAGCCCGGTGAGAAGACGGATTGAGCGTAAATGTTACGCACGTTTGTTAAGCAGCTTGACACATGACACACACGTACACGGAGAAGATTCTTTGTTTTCTCCGTCTTCCGTGTAATAAGAGATGCATAATTGCGTGTACCATCCTCTCATGCCTGCAGACCGAACACGCGTAAAACAAACAAAGCCCAGGAAGATCCTGTTTGTGGGGCAGGACGGATAAGCTAGAGCCCTGCAGTAGAAGATGAAAATATTGTTTTTCACGTTAGCTCGTCAAAACCCAGGCAGGAAATCTGTAAGTGCAGCAGCTGCTTTCCAAGTAATAACTCCTCACTTACGTGTCCTTCTCCTCCATGGCCTGATGCAGCTGGAAGAAGTCCAGTTTTCAGTAAAGTGTGAAAGATTACAAACTGATCTGAAAAGTCCGTGTGTAACTGTGGCGATACACTCTGAGCCCTACACAGGAGCTCCCCAGGCTTTGCACCTTCATGAAATCACACACTCCTCTGCAAAACTCGCAACTGGTGATGTTTACATTCAGGATTCGGTCCTATTTATGTAGGTCTGTCACAGCCAAGTGTTACTGACCTGCTGCTGTGCAGATATCATGACCCGGGATCTGACAGATAAAGTTAGTTCCCAAAGACCAGGGTTTAGTCGCTATCTGTGGTTAGATGTTATGGAATTAAAGGTACGTGATGGCAGCAGGATGAGCAGTCTGGCTCTCATTGGGCTCCTTAGCCATGCCAGAAACCAATCGACCGCACATATGCTTCTTCTATTCAGCATGCTTGGAATCAAGCATGAAACCCTGCGGCCTGGTCGCAGAATATTGCCACACACAAGGCATTCAGTGAGTTTGACGACAAAGTTGATTTCCAAAAGTGTGTCTCACTGTGCCACGTCACACCGTCGAGTTTGCAGGTGTTCCCCCTTTCAGAAATCACATGCGATTGTGGTTGCTTTTGATAAAGTTGCAAATCTGTACGCGAGCACAATGACACACGGCACAATTATTGTATTGTGGCTTTCTCGCAACTCAATGAAATGAGGGTCACTAAATCATTACACTTCTTCCCAAATCAGCGAGTGTCACACTTTTTACCGCAGTTTGTTTTCTCCTCCCTGCTGTATATTTTGGATTGTTCATCCATGATCATCAAGTCTGTTTCCTCCCACTGCTTCCTGCTGATGATTGCATAACACTCGTGCCTCTGCCAAGCCCAAGCTGCTTCAGTGCATGGTTTGTTTTCGTTCACACCGAGTGTCTTTTTTTCTTCTTCTTTTTTTTTGAAAAGAAGTACTGAAAAGGAAGGCGCAGGCAGGGACTGGTTTGACTTGTGCACACAATGCTCGACTGTTGTCAATATTGCCACGCTAGGTGTTAGTTTTGAAAAAGCGTCCTTCCGCCACTCAAACAAAAAGCTCTGCATAGGAAGTATTGTTCCACATACAAGACTATTGCTGCAGGTCGTCCATCACTGACACACACCTCTGAACCCCACATCTGTGAATCGCTTCTGGGAATTGTTACATAAGCGAGTGGAGGTAGCTACACACTGCCCGTCTCTGGGGATTAGGACCCCGTGGAGTTGAACTCAAATGTTTCCCTCCTTCCTCGTTGCGTGGCCAGGTGGAACATTAGCTCAACAGGGCAAGCGATCAAAACACTGACGGCAGGTGACCTACTTGTCCCTCGCCCAATCGTGGTGGCCTCAGCCAGCCTCGCTAAGAGGCGATAATGGTGACAAAGCACGAGAAGGACTGGCCAGATGAAAATTGGATTAAACAATCCACCCCGCCCGCTCGGGTTTGATGCATGAAGCGACTTTGCAGATTCTGTCGTCCGATAACTGCCCATGTCTTGCTCTTTCATGTCTTTATTGTGGACATGGCTGTGGAATTTAACGGGGGCCAATTCTCTTGTCCGCTTGGCCTGGGCAGATAAAAGAACCTGTTGTTTAATACTCCTCTTCCTCTGTGCCATTGTGAGCTGCGACAGGCTCTAGTCTCTGTTCTACCAGTCAGAGGAGTGTGTGTGTGTGTGTGTGTGTTTCTCAGTGTGTATCTGGACACTTGTCATCTCCACATTCGAGCTGTAATGAATCACTCTGTTGAAAGACCACCTTGTCCGAGAGTCGCACAAAACCCCTCTAGTCAGAGGTGATGTGAGGTTGATGGATTCCCAGTCTGTGTGTGTGTGTTTGCGCGTGTACGTGTGTATGCAGAGAGCGAAACAGACAGAGGGGGCGAGAAGCAATCGCAGCGAGCGAGACGAGGAGAAATGCAGGTACGCAGCGAACACATGAAACTAAGCCATTCTTCCTCTGTGTGTGTGTGGGTGTGTATCGGCCAAGTTCCCCCAATTTTGAGAGGAGGCCCACGGCCTCTCAGCAGTGGCTTGGGCCAGCGAACAAAGCGCTCTCTTGACTGACTAATTTGATTTGCATGCAGAGCCGTAGCCCGCTCGCCCTCCTCCGACACAGTATCACGACCCGCAGCACCAACTGGCGCTTCACTCTTTCCGCTCTCTCAACCGCCGCCTCTCTCTGTCTCCTCTTTCCTCTGCTGCTGTTATCGTGTCTTAGTTGGACGTTACACTTTGCTTCGGCTGTTAAGTCGTCTTGGTTTTTCATTCATGGCGCTGATTTGTAGCCTCAAATCACATGAGCGCTGTAATTATTATTAGTTTTGCGGTAAGAGAACGGTACGAGTTGTGCAGACATCACGTGTCCTCTATTTTTGTTGTCCCCTCCACCCCGTTTTGCGCAGAAACATCTGTCAGCTGGACACGTGATTCTTGTGTTTTTCTGCTGTGTCTCCGGTGTGAGTGTGATTGTCTGGACTGACTGTCTGGTCTGACTGTCTTGTCCTCTTTTCCACTGTCTCCTGCCCCCTCTCTCTTTTTGTGGGTGGTTTTCTGGGTGCAGCGTATTCATCGCTGACGCAGATCAGAGTGCAAGTCTGTACATGTTCCTAATTCAATGCAAAATGCTTTTAGTGTGAGAGTGTGTGTATGTGCGTGTTTGTGCGTAAATGCACCTCCCATATGATTTTCTGTCTGTTATGCGTAACATCATATCATTTCGCAATGGTACACAAAAGAAGTACAAACTGAACCGCAAACGTTAACCTGAAGAATCTGTTTCATTGCCATCTGGGGGTTTGCGTATGTATGAACATGTGCGTTTGACCCTAAATCGCTGCCTGTTCCTGTTTTTACGCTACACGTTTGTGTATTGGCGTGTGTGTGGGAGTTCCCATTTCAACGCTCAGTACGTGCCTGTTTCTACAACTTGGAGTCAAGGTGCACTCATCATAAAGCCAACCCACCCTTCCACCCCCTCGGGGCCCCACGTCAGTCCTAAAAGAGGTTGTCCGATCACTTTCAGAGGGCTTTGATTGCAGCTTGAGATTTGCTGATTTGTGAAACCCGATCCCGGCGTGGACGAGCCCTCCTCCTATTTAGGATCCAGACTTTCCAACAGGTTCCACAGGCTCCACAACCCCTTCCTTCATATCTGCTCCGGAATGATCTAAACCCCCCTTTCTCTTTTCTCCAGGCTCTGCAGCTCTTTGACATGGATGACATTCAGGTTGTGGAGTCCAAGCCCCTGCTGGATCAGGATCTGGCTGTGAGTATGCTATGCACACAGAGATCTGATTATAAATAGCGTGAGAAATAATCCCTCTACTATTAATCAGCACATCATTTAACAAAGGCTCAGCAAGGCATTTGGCAACTAAGAAACGTTTATTATGCTGATAATGACCATCATTTACATGTCCAATGGTGACCATTATTTATAACCCGTCATTCACGCTGGAGTGAATTGCTTCACACAGTAGATATCTGTGTCAGTTTCCCGTCTTGTTCTCGGGTTAAAAAAATGTTAAATTCCAAATTCAGAGGAATCTTAACTTCATGTACATGAGCATAATGTTCAAAAACAGTAAAAACAGCTCTGTAGCCAAATGGTCACTTGAGGATAAAAGGTGCTCATACGGCACTTATGGAAGTTCTTTATCCATATTTTGTTTTTTCCCAATTCAGGGCTTGAGAGAAGCTGTGCAGCAGCTAGTCATCAAGGTACGTTTGAGCCCAGAGAATCTCAGCCCCCACCTCGTCTAACCTCATCTTCCTCACCATTCCAGCTAATCTGGTACTCTAGATGGCCAAGGGCCCCAGGCCTAGGGCCCTAGATGGTGTAGGGCCCCAGCCTAGGGCCTAGGAATGGTATCTAGATGGTATCTAGGCCGATTGTACCCGATTAACAAGGGGATCACAACAGTAAATATTCGGCCTCTTGGTTCTACTCTGCTGTCATGGCGATGACCTTTCGTCCTCTCTGATGCTATAAAGCCAAATTTAATTGGTGCTCCTCTAATTCAGTCAGCAAAGGAAAGTGATGAAGTGCTTTGAGCTTAATCTGTGAAATTACAGGACAAGTCTGTGTCGCGCTTCCTG
>OMPJ01016252.1:0-24854 GCA_900312935.1 Carapus acus
GTGAGCGGCATCACCGCCGACAAACCGAGCCACCAACGGGGACATCTGGGAGGAGGGGTTTGACAAAGAGTGGGATTGTTTCCAGCAGCTTCCACGCTTCTAGACTTAGAAGCTCTGATTGGAACCTGTGGGCACCATGGGGGAAATATTTGGGGTGGGATATTCTGACTTATCCCATGCTGGGAGCCCAGCAAAGGCGGTGTCCACGTGAGTAGATCCGACCATGAGTGTATTGGACGTCATTGGAGCATAAGATAATACTTTCCTCGCTGTCTGGCTTCATGCCGCAAGTTAGCACAACTCCATCGGCTTTGCCGGGCAAACAGGAAGACGTCCCTCTCTCGCTGGAACCGGCCCGCACTCTCAGCGTAAGTTTTCGCAGGCGATCTGGGGTTGTCCGCCTGCTCTGTCAAAACGCCGTCTGTGGACTGTCAAAGCATCCCGTCTCATGCGATCCCGTTTCGTTACGTAAGGTCTCGCTAACAAGCGGAGTGAGTGGGAGCTTTGAGGCTGCGTAATGAGTCTCACGTCTCTCTCATCACCAAGTCCTAATGAGAGTCAGGACAGGAGGACCAAACTTCTGTGTCCCGAAACACATGCCAGAACCTCTACAACTGAGGGACACTTGGGGTGTTCCAGGCCTTCTAAGGCCTTTGGAATAGGTAGGTCGGTAGGTAGGTCGGTAGGTAGGTAGGTAGGTAGGTAGGTACTTTATTGATCCATTGATCCAGATAATTCTAATCATCTTGCCAGTTGCATCTTGGGTAGTGCCAAGATGTCCACACCTGAGCACCTGAGGTGATGCTGACGAGTCTAAAGTTGTCTAGCATTGTCCAACACCTTTGTTCAGAATGGTGGTCCAAACCAGACATCCTGTCCACTCCACCTTCCTGCTAAAGGGCAGTCAGTGGCGCCTTACACACAGAGAACCTGCTCTAGAAATAGACAATGTAAGTGGATCCACGTTGTTGTCCCAAGGACACGAAACCCTGCTGGTTTTCATGTTAGCAATCTAATCCATGAAGGTTACAGAGGCACAATGCCGCATGGGCCCTCAGGCCGCCGATGAATAAAGGTTTAGTTTCTAGACTTCGATCCCTGCTCCGAGTTACACACATTCGGGTGTTACGGGGGTGTTTAAAATAAGTCAGGGCCTTAGAAATCCAAGTACAAAAGACCAAAACAAACGGGCCCGGCGCTGCGGTTGCGTAACTGAAATCATATATCACTCTATCCACCGTTTTCCGCACCAGCGGCAGCGGGGTTGGGAACTGAGACCAGGAGGGACGTGGATCTCCTGGGTCGGTGCTGGTTTAGGGAGGGGTTGTTAATATCTGCAGGGTGGTGCTGGTTTAAGGGACGGGGTGATAATATCTGCAGAGCGAGAAGTCGTGCCAAGGCCCGCGGGCACATTGAATGGAGCGCGGCCAACATTACTCGCAGCTATACCTGTGATTTGTTGGGACGCCATCGGTGAAAAGACCTTTACGTAACCACCATTAACACCACCTATCCCGGGCATGAGGGAGCTCAGCTGTGCCAACACACGCAACGCAGCACTGACACCACAGGAATGTTTATATTCTGTATTTACCCTCCAGTATTAGCAGATTTAGTTATGGGTATTGGACTTATTGGGGCTTATTGGGTTGGTGAGGTTGACATCTTAATACTTTTTTATATTTTCTTGATATTTCCACCCTTTCCCTACTCCTCTGGGGTAATGAATGGAGCATTCTGAGTCATCTGAGGGCAGGACGCCAGTTTGTTTTCCAAGGTGTTGGAACTCAGGTTTGAATCTCACTCAGGGTTTAATGTTTACATACACCAACTGACCAAGTACCTCCCCGCCGGCAGAATCTGGTCTAATCCTGAGATGCCACGGTCATTTCTTGACTGTCTAATCTCGTTAAAGAATTTTATACCCCAGACAAGCACACAGACAACCGTAGAGGCGTGAAATATGAATTAAACTGCAACACGGCGTCTGTAAACACACAAACCCACACATGGCTGGAGGTCCTACGGCAACAATAGGGCCTCTGTGCGCGGGGATGCTCTGCTTTTGTCTGGCCTGCGAGTGATGTGAATGAAAATGATTCGCGGTGATGCCCGATAATTCATCACGATCGCGCACATTGGCCTTGTTTACCTTCGCCGTCGTCAAAGTGCAGTTTCACAGTGCCGTCCTTCCCGATCCTCACATTCCGGGGTCCTTCGATCTTTCTCAGGCAGTCTGGAGATGAAGCACCGGCGGACTTGGAGCCTCTCCTCCGATGTTTCTGAGCCAAAGTCCGACAGCACTGATAACACACAGCCCAGGCCTGCTCCTCGTTGATCGGCTCGCTGTACAGGCTGAGAATTTCCTCCAGGGAAACCTCGTCGGATCCGTCGCCGCTGTCCATGTTGACGTCCTGGGTGTTGAAATCTGCGACGAAATCCCGGAGAATCGGGGAGGTCAACATCCCACCGTCAGTCCCCGGCCGCGCGGCCATTCCCGCACATTATCAACGGTCAATTCCGAGGGAAAGTCGGGGTCAGCGAGCAGACACGCACTTGTCTCTTCACCCAAATTGCGTCGTTTGTCTGTCAATCAGCGGTGTGTGAGTGTATGTGTGTGTGTGAGCAGTGGGTGCTGGGGACACACTCACCGACGACTCAATTCAATCTGAGCAACTCCACTAGGTCTTAAAGTCCGCCGGGTTGCACCGCGCCTATTAGATATGCGTGTGATTAAGAAAATCAAGGGGGACCCGCCTCTCGCCCGGTGCATGCTGGGAGAAAACACTACACCTCAGGCTAGGCACAAAAACACTTAAATGCTATAAGTGTATGATATAAGTTAAGTTAAAGCATTCCAGACAACATATTCAGAGTTTACTATCACGTCTGACACTTGTAAAATGGAAGTGCCAGATAAATATGTCTTTTGACATTCATAGCGTAGATAAGAATAGAATAGAAAAGAATAGAATAGAATGGAATAGCTCCTTGTTTTTGTATGCAGTACAGCAGAATGCAGCATATCCAGTTTGAGGGAAAACAGCCTTTTCAAATATGAATAACAGATAAAAAGCTATACACAAATTAGAAATAGACTATGAAAACACGCACACACAACGTAAAGCAGACACATCCAAAACAATTGCAGTTTTGAGGTTAAGTGACTTGACTTGACTTGGTAAAACCCCTTCAATAGAAAGTGTTTTTCAGCCAATCAGTCCAGACATTGGCATCTCTGAATCGTTTGTCAGATGACAAGAGAGAATGCAAGTTGTCAGACAATATTTTCTGTGTGTTAGTTTTCAACATGACTCACTAAGGGCCTCCTCAATGCAGCACCCAGAAATTACATACTGTATATTAACTCACCTAAGAGTGATTTAGGTCATAGAGGTGTCGCTTTGAAAACATGACAGTGGTACAGGTGATGTCGTCCTGTAGGTTTATTAAATTCTGCCAAAGCATGTACAGATAAAAGAGAAACTGTTGCACACACATTGTCTTTTGTGGGTTTTAACAAGAGACACAATTCAAAAAGAGGCAAAAACGTGTTTTTAAACGGTATCCAGAGTGTGTGCTGAGTGGTTTTACTTACAGATAAGTTCACCTTTGACTCCTCACATGAAAATCCTCCCCTCCCAACTCACACATATGAGGGAAAACGTTTGAAAAGCTAAACTGATCACTACTACCATCTAGTGGACACCCACGCGTCTCTCTCCCTTGTTCCCACTATTATGACCTCCTGATTCACATAGCAGCACTGTGCCATGTTTCCAACAATGTCTGCAGCATCCCATACAGGACCGTATTTCATCTGAGCTGGATGAAATAAAGATCGATTTATGCATGCATAACTGTGGAAAGAAACACGTAAACACAACACTTAAGTGGGGTCAAAAGGAGGAAATGTCGTCGCAGGAAAAGAAAGGGAAGAGGCAGGGTTGCGGAGTACAAGTGGAGGAACCATCAAAATAGGCGCAGGACCAGTCGAGAACATGGAAACATGAAAACGCAATGAATTATAGGCACATGCGGGTGTAATCACTTATCTTGCAAAGGCTAGAGTTGAGATAGTCTTCAGTCTTGAAGCTACAATCTTGTCCACCTCACTGTCCAAACAGCACTTCGGGTTCTTTTGAATGTAAATCAGTCACCAATATCATGGCATCTCTCAGCGAAAACTCTCACACAATCTCTCGATTCCAAAGAAAAACAAAAACAGAACAACAACAAAGTAAAAAATAATGCACTTGCACACAGAGGTGATGCCAAGTTGCTAAAGAAAGCCTCACATGGAGAACATTTGATGTGCAGACTGTGATTATCATAAGCGTATGGAACAACCGATATATGTTTATACATATGTTGTTGTTGTTTTTTGTCTCGCAGCCGGCAGATTTTTTTTCCCTGATCATCACCATAAGCATGGGACAAGAAAGGTTGGTGAGAGGTTTGAACCGCTCTCCTCTTTGCACATGCATCTCCAACGGCACAATTAAAAATGCAGCATCCTGGGATCTTTGGGTGGAGGCGTGTATGCAAGTGCTTAACATTGTAAACCACCGAGAATGGCGTCACGTCGTCCGTGCCGCTCCCCCCAAGTGAGGAGCGTAGCACTCCGGCCCTTCTTCGTCATCCCCCGCCGAGCGGAGTCATCTCGTCTTCATCTGGGCCCTCATCTCTCGTCGCAGGCCTTCCCAGGCTCGGGGTCTCCGGCGGGACCGACGCCAGAGGGCTGTCCGTCTTTGGACAAGGCCCCGGCCTCCTTGGACGCCCTCCTTTTTGAATCGCGAGTGCTCTGGGGAGAGAGAGACGCACAAAAGAAAGTGGGATCTTTGAATACAATGGCGTTTGAACGAATGTCACCGTGCCGGATGGCAGGTTAAATAATTGGATCTCAGCCTTGTGTGCTGCCATTATTGAGTTTTGGAGAGTGATGATTGATTTTCTGATATTTACAAAGGATTACATTGGTTTTACACGACTCGTTCTTAGAGTTGGATCTCCAGCATCTAATTTTCCAAATTATTTTCCATTATGTGCTATCATGATATAATAATGTAGAATAATATAAAAAATAATCAAGAATTTGAAGATCACACACCACCCTTATTTCGATTGTCTCCATCTTTTCAGCACTGGTCTCCGCACAAAAGCTACTTTGTGGCATTCATTTGAAATGTTAAATGTCCTTTTTAACCTGCTTTCTATCCTCCCATTATCACTGTCCCCTCCTATTTTGCCCCACAACCCAACAACGTTTTCATCGTCACAAATCCACATCCCGGTCCTGCCCACCATTTTTGCTTTTGTTTTGTCGCGTTTGCATAAGGCACAAACACTTATTCCAAAGTACACCCTATTATGTCTCTCCCGGGACAGCTGGACGCTGGACACCTACTTCGGTAAGGGAACGCCGGGGTCTCCTCTGGTGGTTGGAGCCTGTGTTGGCGTTGGCCTGCTTCCCACACTGGGTACCCGTGTTCACCATCCTCTTCTCCCTCAGACTGGCCTCCAAAGCTTTACCTGGACACATCGGCCGCGTTTTACACACTCATTTACGCAGCAGGGCGTCTTTTGTTTTTTCGAAAACGTGGATCCCCACCGTAGTGGAGCAGAGGCAAACATCTGGCATGTGACAGCTGCTGCTCGTTACCAGGCATGTAAACATTCATCTTTAGCTGCGAATCGAGCCCCTGTACCTCCAACCCCCCAGAAAACCAAAACACAAAATCCGACACAAACGTCTCCCTCGACCGTGCGTGTGATGGAGACGTGCACGCAGACGTCCTTACTGGCTCCTGCGGGCAGAGGGGTGTCCACGTCGGTGTTGGTGAGCCACGTCGACTCGGTCTCCCTGGTCCAGCTCTCATGGTACCTCGGCTCGATGATCGCGTCCGCCCGACTCCCTCCACAACCCATCGGGAGACGATCATCCGCGGGCGGCCGGTGGAGCGGCGGGGACGAGATGCTAACCTTTGCGTCACAGCCGCAGCGGCAGCGGCCGCGGCAGCAGCATCAGCATCAGCATCAGCGGCAGGTCCCCAGCCGGACCTCTACTGCAGCTCCGTCCGTGATCGCGTCTCCATCCTGCTGCTGCTGCTGCTTCTGCTGCCACCGCTGGAGCGCACACAGCGGCGGAGCTGTGAGAACATATACACACACGCACACACGGACACACATGCGCGTACGTACGCATGCACGCACATGCAGGTCTGCGTCATTCACTACCCTGGGAATGAAACCCGCAACCCCCACCGCCTCCCTTACTCCAACCCACAGCAGTTGAAACTCGCTGTCATCCTCATCATCATCATCACTATCACCATCCCCTTCACACACATGCTAATGTAACAGCAGGACGTCAAACGTGTTCATACCTCTGCCAAGGCCGCGTAGTTTAGACTCAAACCTCTCCCTGATAACATTATTATGGATAAATGATGATTACCTCCATTACTGTTATGCTAGCAAACCTTTGTTTTTACCCATCGTTTGTTATACTACAACTACAAGCTCAAATGTTGTATCACAACCTGGTCGTATTCCTGTTGAGAAAATGGGTTATGATAAATACATTAACTTAATATTGCGGTACATTTATTTCCATTGCATGCGCTGCTTCCAAGAGATGAGACAAGAGGACAAGCACTTCATATTTATTTCACATTTATTTCATATACATTATATGGTACCATTTTCAAATAGATTGACAATACAGCAGTTGCACATAATTGCTCATATATATGTTTTTTTCGTTGTCTTCTGAAACTGTTAATAGATATAAATCAGATGGGAGCAAATCAGTCAAACACATCGCTTCATGTTAACGCGCCTCCCGACTCGGTTGGTCACGTCATGGAGCCCAAGCCGGGACGAAACGGTCAAACACACATGTAAACAAGACATTTCACACGTCAAGCTAAAAACACGTCACCTTCAAAACCTAAGCAAACAAAAACATCTCCAGCGCGGAGTCTAAAATAAATACTATGTCTATTTAACTTGGTGATTTTTCACCGTGTCTGCCCCCCTCACATGTATCTCTGGAGTTGCTATTGGTAAAGTGACATGGTGAGGGGGGGGTGTGTATTAAATACAGTGTTTGGACTTGACCTGGATGTTGTGGGGAATGTTGATGTTGTGTAGGAGGATGTAACAGCGGCGGAGAAGGTACGACTTCATCGAGTACACTGCAAAAAGGTGCATTACGACCTCACACCCGCTTTTACTATCCAGCAAAAAAGAGGCGAGGTGCCGTCACCTCTCGTCCCCTCCCAGACTCCTTCCTTCCTTATTCAGTCGAAAATGCGGGAGTGTGGCGGAGAAACGGGAGGAATGTGGGCGACGGGGGAGTTCGGAGGGAATACCAGCCAGACGTACCGGAAATAAGTTAAAGCCGAGAGGTGTGAGGACGTCGCATCGAAACACTATTGCACGGAAAAAAGGAGACAGACCGTCACCGCCGCGTTTCTAGACTTTGAATTCCAGCAGGTTGCAGTCGATCTTGTAGTAAACGTAGGGGTAGTACTCCTGCTGGCTCAGGTTCAGCCCTGGGATGTCCATGGAGGCCTGAGGACATGAGCAAATAGCAGTGTTTGCTCGGGTATTTATGAAAAGTTTGTGAATCTAATATGCAAACACTCTCAACCTGCTCACATGAGCGCCAAACACTGATAAAAGACAAACTGGTGGGCGGAACTCACGTCTATGATAGCCGCGCTGCTGTCCAGGTGCTTGTAGAGATCATACAGCACCTCCCTCAGCTTCTTCATGTTCTTCTTATTGGGCTGCAGCAGCATAGCCTGGAAGTTCACCGGCAGACCGTATCTACCAAACACGAGCAGAAGCCGTTGTCGGCCATCACCAGACAATCGGACTTGAGAGAGAGAGTAGATCCGTGCACGGGGTGGAGCTCGCTGCACCAACTCCTGAATATTTCATACCCGACGTCAACGGGTGTTGCCTTCCTCACCTCAAGACAGACTCCACGAACACACGCAGGGCTTTTATGTGGATCCAGGCGATGAAGGCCTCGCTGAAATTCACTTTCAGCCACCGTACCAAAGGCCCCTAAGTGGACAGCAACGGCCTTGTAAGTCATCTGGGTGCATCTATAAGCGATACACCTCCACAACCTCTATGGCAGATCTGCGATCGAGGGGGGCATACAAACTGCTTCTTCTTATCCGTGGACAGCCGTGTCATCTCCTCTTTGTCCGCCCTCATCTCCTCCTCGTTGTATTGGAAGTCGCGCACGGTAAACCTGCGTCAGGACACACACATCAGTATGCACGCAACCTCGCCTTATCACACACACTTGAATACACTTCTGAAAATAGGCTGCATGCGTCCACGCATGTTTAGATGGACAAACACAATGACAAATCCGGATTGTGGTAATTGCAGAGACAGACGGGCACTGAACCAACTGTGCGTGTTACGGAACAACGGTCTATTTTTGGGGACAGAATAGGCAAGTGCCTGGTTAACAAGCCTACAGTGCATCGAGCCGCAGCTATTGTGAGTGAAGTGCGTTCGGAGGTTTTGGCAGCATCCCATGACCTATTGTTGAAAAATTATCTGCACTAAAAATAAAAAAATGAAAGAAAATGTGACAACTACAATGTTCCATAAAAACAGACCAAAATGGAAGAAAATGCACCAATCCACGTAACTTGTCAGAATTATGTTGTTTTGCATTCTTTTTCTTAAATAGCCTATGTGCGAGTATTTTCTTTTTCTCCCACATCTGGCTTGTGTGTATTTCAAACTGGACACGCATCATATTCAGCTGTGTGAGTGCAACATATTCAAGATGCTAATAAATGAGTTTCACTACATAAACGTGACGTGGAGTATACTTCAACATGATTCCCTCAATCTGGTTGTTTTGATCACAATTTGGACATTGTTGTATTGAGTTTCTGATACCTGTGACTAAATGTTTTGGGTCTTCTTGGATAAGAAAGTGAGTCCTAATAGTGACAAAATTCTAATTTTCTGAAAATGTATTTTGAGTTAACAGTGTGTGCTGTAAAAAGATGCTGTAAAAAAAATCTGTGACAGCTTACTATGCTACAATTTGGTTAGTTAAGTCTACTTCAAAAGTAATTGGTCTGTATGTGACCCTTTACCTTAAATAAGTTCTACATGCCTGCAATTGATTGTATTATCTCTACTGTTGACCAGTAACAAAACACAAAACACGCTAGCCAGGAACAAATCGCATTAGGTGACATTACAAACGACAACTCAGGTCGTTGCCGAGGAATTCGAACCTTAAGAATGCAGAACTTTCCCCCACATCCACACACACTCACTTGTTTTCCCGAGCCTTGTGTTTAAAGTCATCTACAGCCTTCCTGAAGAGCGTGACGCTAAACAGGCCACTGTCGTTGTCTTCGAACAGCAGCCTGTATTAGAGACGGGAGCCACAGGAGAGAAGTTTTTAACCAGATGAAGACATTCTTTTGTAACATCAACATGTGGATTAATATGCGCAGAGGTGACGATTGAATTTGCTAGTGAAGGTCACTAGCGCATGGATAACTCCTCTAGTGGTGGATCTAGGTATAGCAGGGCAGAGGGAGAAATATTTGCAGAGTTTGGGGACAATTTTGAAAAGACTTTGTGGGCCTTAGGGTCAAACATGTTGTGCCTGCTTTTGTAATGAATTGAAGGAGTATGTCTTTCTATACCGCTGCTTTGACAAGATCAGAAAATAAGACTCAGAAAGGCTCGGAGAGGGTGGGGGACAAGCTGGAAGCACAAGATTTTTGTGGGCAGACAGTCACCAGAAGAACAGAGAAGGAGGAACCAAGGAGTCCAACCCCCTTCCCCTAAACAACGGCTTGAGATAAGGTCACAAGCCAGTCAGCTGGTGAGAAGATACTCACTTGGTGGAGCGCGGCACAACCATTTCTGCCAGAGTCTCGTACGTCTTCTGCCAGTCGGCGTAGTTGGTCCTAGTCAGGTTGCAGAAGGGGGGAACAGAACAACGTTCAGAGACATGTTACATGTACGTGCTGGTAATAGTACCAGTACCGCTAAAAATTAGGCAAGACTGGACAGATGTGGTGGACTTCCTAACTGGTTTGATTTTGACGCTGGCCCACTTACTTCTGGACGACCACCAGCATTGTAATAAGGTACTCCGAGTCCAAGACAAAATCTTCTTTCTTCACTATGTCAGCCAGGCTCCTGGTCAACAAGCTCCCCCTACAGGACCATCCAGACAGTTGGACTGTTACATAAATGTGATTATCCAATACGTCAAGATCGGAATGATTTATGACAGATACTGGGCAAAGGATCACTTCAAAAACAAAGAAAACCATTGTTTTGAATACTTTGTGGCAGCTACTTACATAAAAAGAGAGGATAAGAGGAGACAAGCCCAAGTGAGATATTGCAAGTTTCCCCACAACTTCGACTCAAAATGACCCTCTGCCATAAAATGGCACCGTCCTCTGCATCTCATTAGGGTTGGATTAACATTGCGACTATGTTTGGACCAATCAAATGGAGTAAACAATGTTATTTATACTCACGCATTCTTCCTCTCCAGGTTCTGCAGGTTCCCTTTCAGGTTGTTGTAGGCTGAGGCTCTGGCCTTGAGGTCATTGTCTATCTGAGTGGCTTGCTAGAGAATGAACAAAAGAGGATGAGAGCTTTGGATGATTCTGACTCAGGGGTTTGGACCAGAAATACATCGGGGCGGAAATGAGCAGATGAAGGAGGAGAAAATGAATAGATACAAGAGCAGAACTGTTTGTTTTTGACGTTGTTCGCAGAACAAAGACTAAATGATCTCAGCGATGCATGATTGTTACTTTGCTGGTATATGTTTCGAATGTACAGACACGTAAACAGATGAGTGACCAGACTCACACTGGGTCACATGGACTTTCAACATGTTCCTCAGACAGTTAACAATTATTGATGATTTTGTTTGGTAAGCCACGGAACAGACCTCTGTCCAATAAAATCAACCCAGACAAAAGAAAAACCAGAAAAAGTCCTGAATTAACCTGAACATACACTGAGTAAAAAAAGAGAATATCTACACTTTTTCCACTTGTCAAACACAGGAGGAGGAATTGAACACACAAGCCACAAGCCCGTATTGACCCACCTTGGAGACAATCTCAGAGATGTTTTTCAGGGACTGTTTGATCGGGTACTTTGCCATATCCCACTGGAATCTGGTGATGTAGGTGACCAGATCAACTGTAAAAGGTAAAAAAAAAAACGATGAATAAGGACGATTTTCCATTTTCAGTCCACCAAACCTGAAGGTAGCCAATATGCCATGACAGGGATGGGAACTCGATTACCTCCATTGGCCAGGAGGTTTTCTTGCACTTTGTCTCGGCTGTCCTCCAAAACATCAGCCATGTACTGAGCAACCTTCTTCACCACGCTGAAGCCCAGCGAAGGACGAAGACGGACGCGGACCACCAAAGAGCACACAGGGAAGGAAAAGTGAGCGTCATCATATTCCAAGGCCACATTTAGAGTTAGACTGAGCATTTACCCCTCTACAAAGGTGTCTAGTTTAGCCAGCTCATCCGATAGTCCCACTAAGACGTCCAGAGTTCCAACCTGTAAACACAGGAACAGAAGTTTACTTTGTGGTCCTTTGGCTGTCAAGACTGCGTTTCGCCATGAGTACCACGGGTGTGCATTTCAGGCGGAGGCAGAATTTCAAACCTTGAGATCCGGAATGTTAAACTTGTTATTGGTAGATAGGTTGTTGGTGCGTGTGGTTGCCACCATCAGCTTATCCCAGGTCTGCTGACAGGTCTTCTCTCCCGGGGCAGAGATCAACCAGAATTCAGTCATGGCTGCTGGTGGGGTAAGTTGGTCACAAGACTCTGATTTACGACGAAGAGGTCACTGAAAAGGGATACAGTTTAAGAAAATTAATTCATACCTCAGTGTTCACCAAAAATATATGCAAATGTTCCTTTTGAGATGCTGCTTTCTGTGTGACTCCAAGATCCAAAGGTTCCCACTTTGACACGATTGCGGCGAATGAAATGTCAACATAACTGGCAAACAATGATCATAATTTTCAGGTGCTCTGAGCAACATCACCAAACTCAGACACTAAAAGTACCTATGTGTGCATAAACACATATGTACCTGGACAGACATATATGCCGGGACATATGGACACATATTTCTATCCATGCATAGAGTCAGACACACATGTGAGGTGCTTTTAAATACTCCCCTGGCTCATCTGCCATCTTTATTTAAGGTGTTTATTCAGTGTATTGATAATATTGCATCTTAACAGTTCTTACCACGTGAATACGAGGTGAGAACAAACACACGATGTGTAAATACAGCACCTCGGGCTAATACAGTACTTGCCCATCTGCAGTAATCTTAACCTTATTCCTCCATACAAGGACACCGAGGAAACGGAACAAGATGAATCAGAGTCACACAACAAAGCCATCGCTTCCTCCTCCTGTGCCCTTTAGAGGACGGATTCCCCTTAGTTTGTCTCCGTGTGGTCATCGGACGATCGGAATAGAGACTGATCGGGCCTATCATATCATGTCTGACTGAGGAGGACGCTCAGATTCATCTGCGTGTCTGACTGTCATGTGATCAGCTCCTTCTCCTCTGCAACACACGCTGGGTTTAAGCGACTTTATCGTTTAAAAACGTATATCTGCCTCGTATGATCAACTTGCACATTTGTCAATTATAAACTGACAGACACACAGGTCACAAAATGAAGAATACGACGATACTAAGGAGAATTAGCCTTCTGTGGGCTAGTTTTGCATTGCTGCCGCGTTCTGTCACGACACGGGCGTGCAAGCAATCGCACTTACCGATTCGTTTAACGCCTTTGGAGGGTAGGTCGCACGACGTGGTTCAATTTATCGGTAACGGGTTCCCATACATCGCGCAGATAAATACCAGCAGGTTTTCGGATTCAGACCTCCTTCATCACAACGTAGCTCAAATGGTCAGCTGACGAGAAGGAAGAACTGCGCGTGCGCGAAATCGCACTAAGCTCCCTTCACTGATCAATTGGTCTTTTGCCAATCTTTATATCCCTCATGCAAATACTCGCACTGTCGCTATGCTAACGGCTGTGCTGGTATGTTTACAATTCATCCTTTACTCTGTCTCGATATAAACTGTTCAACGAAACAAACCAAATAATATGACTGTAGTAAAACCAAACGCGTGTAATTGCAAGTAATTACACTATAAAATTTGCTAGACGTCTGCGCTGTAATAGTTGGTAAATTGGTAGGCGACTGGTTTTAAGAGTTCTCCGACACTCCTTGAAGGAGGCATTTGTTTTGAGAGTAGCAAGTGGGCGTGTTATTGACCTCTTGTGGTATAAAAGGTGTACTACACCAGCACTGAACGCACCACAACACAGGTACACCTGCACGGTAAAGATCAACCTCTCTGAAGCTGGCGACAGGCGGCAAAAAAGGCGCACTTTCAAAGGTAATGACTATCATCAAATCATATTCAGAGCGGGTATATTTTATGGAAAACTGATATTACATACATAAATAAATGTATCAACCATACGTCCATTTGTTTTGTATGTGAATGTTTCATCCCAGTTACAGAGATTTCATATTCAAGTTAACTTAAGTCAGTCCACTACCTCAATGTAGTTGCCTTTGTCATGTATGACAACTTCAAGTCAATAAGTAACAACAATTTGCTTTGTTAAAGCTACACTCGCATGAAACAAATTAACAAACACTGTTAGTATTTCACATGGTTACATAAAGGTGTGAAGGTCAGAGACGTTGCATCCTTCTGTCTGTGTTGCTTTCATAGTTCAGAAATTGATACAAAATTGTATTGTGATATCTATGACCTAACTGTGGTCCAGTGTTTTTTTTTTCATATCAGTGAAATACCTGACCAAGAACAAGATACAAGAACATTGAAGATAGCACAGCTGAATCTGTTGACTACTCCAAATAAGCATCATTTGTGGTGGATGAGTTCTTGTTTGGCTCAATGCACTCTGTCTTGCAATCATGAGTCAAAAATATAACCTACATTCACTATCTTTATTGCAAGATAGTCACAACGTTTGTTATTGTTGGGCAATGGGCCCTGAGCTCCATAAACACTGAGCACGGAAAACACGTGGATGTGTGTTGACCTGATGTCTTGTTATTCTTCTCTGGCCTTATTATCCCCACATCTTTGGACTGGAGTCTTTACGTTTCCTGGGGCCAGTTGGTTTCTCCATCAGACACTGTATTGGCAACCTCCAAATCATAGACTTCCCCTCTCTGATTAGAAATCAATGATTTCCAGTTGTTTTCTGAACATTGTGTTTTATGATCCAACTGCAATAACACAAAGATAAGAACTAGCATTGGCATTTGCTGAAACAACACAACCACAGAATATGGTCCAACTAGTACAAAAACACAACACAAAAGAGGCTCCAGAGAGGGTGTCAGTAGTCAAAAAACTTCTCTTGTACACTAATAATAACAACATGTTGCCGGCTTTTGAATATTTATAATTCCCTGCATTCCACAAGATACTGGTGGGAACACCATTTGAAGCCAACATTAATGAGACAGTTGGAATGATTTATCCTCTCTCAATCTTGTGAAAATTTGTCATGATATGAGTTCTGCCAAATCCAAATTTGCCAAATCTCCCTTTCTCACAAATACATTATAACTCGATCATTTAAATAATGTGGGGTAAAGAACAGATTACGGGACGTATACAGAATCAAGCACAGGGTGAGTGTCAATATTGAACTAAATCAATTTGAGGTGACTTTCCAGAGTGTGTGCTTTGGGTTTAGTCTTTAGACCCGGTGACATTTTCAACCAGACATCCTCTCAGACAAAAGTAAATCTGAGGCTCCAGCTCTTGCCGTCCTGCTTCATTGGCAATTACTAAGGAAAACAAGCGATGGAATGTCACTGCAAGGCCAGCATTGCAGAGATAGAGAGCAATATGCAATATGGATCATTAAATAGCTGAAATGCTTATTTGCCAGCAAGTGTATTTCCTGATTTATTGTAAATTTCCAGCCAGCAGAATCCAGACATCACCGCATTATGGGGACTCTATTAGACAACTGTCGTCAACAGGCAATGTTGAGCCATGGGTGACATCTGTACTCTGCATTTCCGTCTAGCAGCTGGAATTACACATCTTGACCTCAGTTGTGCAACTAGTACCATTCACTTTGAAAAGGGTAAAAAAATAACTTAGGTACTAACCCCTCAATCGCGAGGTGAAGAACACACAGCCGTTGTTCTACGTCATTACGTGCTCAGAGTTATTCTGGCAAGCTTTTCAGCCTTAGCGACGGAATTCAGTCACGGAGTACATTCCAGTCACAGTTTGTAAGCTGATCAAAAATATCAGCGGGATCCAGTTCTGTGCATGTCAGCTCAGATGGGAACAATTCCCCCTCTGGATTTCGCACAACATATTCCAAAATATGTTCCATAAACGAGATCGTGGAGTTCTTCGGGACTGTTTGAAAATAGGGGCCTTTTACGGAAAGTTTGCGTTATGCAACAAGAATAAATATCGGATTGGCTGCGTACGGCATGTTATTCGGAAATACATATATGGTAATGAGTGAGGCCAGGTGGAAGCGGATTGGTGGATCTGAACGTGGCCCCGCCCATTGTCTGTTGATTACCTTTTCCTCTTCCCCTTGCCCGGCGTAGATCTCCACCCACCAGCCCGCGGAGAAGACGCAGACATTCGACGCCCGTTTCTCATCCAAACATATGGCCAAAACAGCCCTCTTACTTTCTTACCTCTTTGTGCCCACTACTCTTTAAAAATTCCGCCGAAAAAGAGAAGACGATTTTCCAAAACCTACTGGCCGTTATCTCACGTAAGTACAGCGGCACTCACTGGGGCTAAGCTCCCTGGATACAGCGGGCGGACGTAACATGGCGGGCTGCTCTTTCTGCTCCCTCGACACACATGACACACCGATTCATTGCCCTCAACTGGCGCACACGTTGGGAGGCTAAATTCGGAAGCGTTACTCGAGCTACGCGGCGATTCGGTCGCACGTTGTAAGCGTATGTCGGCGTTGTTTAGTCCTTTTTCGGGAGGAACGGTTGACATTAAAGTGCGGAGAAGCCCGTGTTAGCCGACGTGGAGTCGGTAGCTTAGCTTCCCAGCAGCCCTCATAGCAATGGCGCTGCCTTCGCTCCGCCGGCCTACTATTTCTGTGTTTAGTTTTCATGACGTCTGTTTCCATGTATTCACTCGTGTCGTTTTTTTTAGTTTGTCCGATATTGTCTCTAAGGTTTGCCACGCTATAAGAACCACCCTTTTTACGAAAATTGGAGTGAAAGGGGTAAACGAATGCGGTTGGCGTTAGGAACAGGCAGACTTGGTCATTATTTGGTTTTGATATACTGAATAAATGTGCCACATGGTGTTGCTTGTGATCGGATACAGCTTGACCTCGAATTTGTTGATACTCGAACACCATAGTAACAGGCCAGCAGTATCAGTGGTGGTAAATAAATGTTCTAATATTTGATATGATGTCCTGATTTCTGCTCTGTGTCATACTGTGTAATCCCACGTGTCTCATATGTCTCATATGTCTGTTGCAGGGCTCCCCCGTTTCTGCACAGGTGTATGAGTGTTACCCAGAAGGCCTAGGGGCGGCTCTCTACAGGGAGCGCTTTGACTTCAACGCAGAGCCGCCTTGGGATCCTAGCTGATAGCGGGACAGGTCCATCTCCTGACTTGTCCATGTGAGTGATATGTGGATGATTCTGGACATTGTACACAGACAGAGCCCTCCACCCCCATTCCCGACACGAAGCTCTGTGTTTTGTGGTTACCGAGTGCTACTAAAGAGATAAGGTGTCAGAGGCAACATAACAGTGAAGTGAAGTCATTGTGTAGTATTGATAGGTATTGATCACAGGTAGAATTTTTCAGCCCCGTCTAGCCTGGATTTAATGTTGCACCAGAAATCTGATCCTATGTTCTTTTCTCCTTCTTTCTCCTAGTTTGTTGCATACCGGCAGGACCCACTGGCTCAGTCGTGACCCCGTTACTTTTAACTGTTCTTTATGATTGTCGGATTAGCGGATTACGGTTGAGATGAAAGGCCTCGCTGACAAACCCAGCTACGTCATTGAGCTCCTAGAGGGAGGAGTGACCCTTGAAGATGTAATTGACGGACATATCTGCGAGCAGGCACTGGTCAGTATGGTGATGTTTGACATATTTCTCATATTTGTCTTCGACTAAGCTCTTGGGTTATTTGTGGCAAAGCGCAGCATTGCCTTGTTCTGCTCAGTCAGCACACATACCCACACACTCGACCTTCCCCCCCCCTTCTTTCCCTCCACCACACGCGCCAACACCAGCAGACATGTACTCCTACTACTGTGTAGTCCTGTGCAGTGATCAGTATCAACAAAGTAGTGGCTCGCCATATATCCAATACAAACTTCATTCCTCCTTCTCCAGGTGGAGAAAAGTGCCTTCGCTGTGGCCGACCTGGGCGCGCTGATGCAACAGCACGTGTGTTGGCAAAACACGGTACCGCAGCTGAGACCCTACTACCCACTTCGATGCAACAGCAGCCCAGTTGTGGTCGAGGTGCTGGCGTCGTTGGGCCTCGGCTTTGTCTGCACCAGCAAGGTGAGCCGTCGCTACAGTTAGTCGTAATCTTGAACACTCATTCTGTTAATGTGTGGAGGGCGCGTCCCTGGCGAAACAGCGGTTCATCCTATAAAAAAACCTGTTTTTGTTTTAGTTGTTATGTATCCGGGACATTTCATGGATTGTTTGCCCCCCCAATAATAGTAAATAACTTACGCAACACTGTCCACGCTGTGCCGGTTTGATTAAATGGCTTTAAAGCCTGAAACGCCGTCCGGGTTAATGTCGTTTACGTAATAATGTTGAAACTGTCGGCGATCGTGTTTACCCAGGCTGAAGTGAACCTCGTGTTGGAGCACGGCGTGCCACCAGAAAACATCATCGTGTCCGGCGTCTGCAAGCAGCTGGCCCTTCTGAAGCACGCCGCCAAGAACAACATCCAGCATCTTGTGTGCGACAGCGAGGCCGAGTTGTCCAAGATTTCCCGTCTGCACCCGACTGCAAGGTAGACGAACAAAACAAGTTGTGTGAATGCGTGCCGCAACTTCTCCGTCACCTGTCTTTAGCGCGGCAGCACACAGATTAGTGCAAATCTGAGGAAGTTACCAATAGTATCACTTTTTTTGTGGGACGGGCGAGCAGACTGGTTTATTTCCATTTTTAAATCCCACGTGAACATATCCCACTCGTCTCTTGCGTTTTATATCTCTTGGCATTGCATCGCTGTTTTATTTCATCGCCTTGAGTAAGAAAACAGTTAATCAGTTTCTCAAGACCGTCCTCTGTGGATGAATGTTTTGCTCAATGTTTTGATCCCCGGCCAATGTTTGCCTCGTTTGTTCCAGGTTGCTGGTTCAGCTGACCACGGAGGCGCACACGGCCGAGACCAGCATGGCCTTCGGCTGCTCTCTGAAGAGCTGCCGGCACCTGCTGGAAACGGCCAAGGAGCTGGGCGCTAACGTGGTCGGGGTAACCTTCCACGTCCCCAGCTCCAGCCAGGACCTCCAGCAGGCCTACACCCACGCACTGTCGGACGCCCGCTGCGTGTTTGACATGGGGGTGAGTTGAGTGTGAAGTCTGCTCGCGTGAGATGTGGAAATGGATCGTGAGAGTTTTTGACAAGGGAGATGGATTTTTTTTTTTCTTCCCCCACTCACTGTAACAACTTGTTTCTGTCCTCCAGGCGGAGCTGGGCTTCAGCATGAACATCTTGGACATCGGTGGTGGATTCACAGGCTCAGAGTTTCAGCTTAAACAGGTACATTTTATTGTTTCACACTAAAACTTCATCGCAGACTATTGACTGTTATCAACCACTTTCATAACAACCATTTGAGGGTTGTTGTTATTTTTGCTGGTTTCACTGAGAGCCCGTTTTCCTGTGTACGAGCAGGTGGCCTCTGCAGTCCGGCCTCTGCTGGACTCCTACTTCCACCCGCTGTCGGGCGTGCAGGTGCTGGCTCAGCCGGGCAGCTTCTACGTGGCCTCGGCCTTTACCCTAGCAGTGAGCGTGATCGCGAAGAAGGCGGCAACCTTTCAGTGGGACAATCTGGCACAAGGTGAGGGATCTCAACCGCGCTCGCCCTTCTCCCCAAGATTTGGTTACAGATTACATATAATAGATTTTAACCCACGTCTTGCATAATCTCAACAAGTGACCGAAGATCAGGTTGCACTCTGGAATGAGGAACAATTGAATAACCTAAACAGCTCGAAGCTCGGGTTACTTTTTGCTGAGTCATATTTGTATACACGGCGTCACGCTCCATACCCTGACATGGTCACTCGATGTATGCGAACAGGTGAACTGAGCTCCAGCGAGGATCCAGAGTTCCTGTACCACATGAATGAAGGAGTCTACGGCCCATTCAGCCACAAGCTACTGGGAAATTCCATCCCTGCCCCGGCAGTGCACAAGGTCAGTAGGCCTCCGCCCAAGAGGGGTCGTCTCATTCTGCTCTGAATTAAACATCCGATAGCTGCTCCCGTTGAAAAAGGAAACTAGGACGTGCATTATGAGCCCTGGAGGAAGTGACCTATATTGACCTTTTTTACAAAGGAGACAAACTGGGTCTGACTCATCCAATGCAAAGTTTGGGATCTTAAACATATGGCACAGAGCTCCCCAAAGTTGTGGGGTCATCATGATTCCGTGTCCAGATTAAGTAGTGATAGTTTATCAACCACGTTTTCCCTTGATTACAGCTACTAAGGAAAAATAACATTTTTGTTTTGCCTCTTTAGCACGTGCCCCACGGAGAGGAGGCGGTGTATCCCAGCAGCCTGTGGGGGCCGTCCCTGGACGAGCTGGACCAGGTGGTGGAGCACTGCCTGCTACCCGAGCTCAGCGTGGGCGACTGGCTCCTCTTCTCCAACATGGGATTCTGCGGCCTGGAGGAGCTCGGCTGCCTCTCCAGCTCCCCCCAGCTGGCTGTGTACTACACGGTTTCCACCTCCGACTGGTGAGTCTAAATCTGTATCACCATGCGTCCGGCCCCGCCGAGCTGTTCTAAGAGTCCGACGATGTGAATCGGAACTGATGAGGTGTTTCTTATCACCCGCAGGTATGAAATGCAGCAGGCCGGTGTGGCCCTGGACAGTGCTATGAAGAACTTCTCCGTGGTCCATTATAGCATCTAACTGTCCTCTGCCCCTCATCCCATATTATATTGCACAAACCTCCCTGACCCACTCATCCTGCGAGAAGAGGGGTGAGGGTGGTAATGGGGATGAGGGGCAAAATGTGGTCTACATTCCAGTCGCCTTGGAAAATGCTGTGTCCTAAATCTCCCCCGCCCCCCAGGAAATGGACTTAAAGTTTTTCATTTCGGGAAGTGGAAGTCAATTGGTTATTCCATTCCTCCGTTGTCTCAAATCTTGACAGGTTTGCTCCTCCCTCTGGATGTTGTGAAATGTCAGCTAAAAAAAAAAGAAGAAGAAAAAAAAGATTTCCAGCCCATGCTCAAACAACCGTATGCAACAAAATGGACGACTCTTTGGAGGTGGAGCCCCACCATCTTTGGAGTGATTTTTTTGTTTCCTAAATCATATCCCGTTTACAAAAAGTGTATAATTGACTTTAATCATCTGTAATGATTACATGTTGACAGTCGTACAAGTCCTGTGTCTGTCTGATATACAGCAACAAACTTTGTCTGTAGATGATTTTTGAAGTGTTAAAAAAAAGAGGAACAGCAATGCATTGTGGGGATTGTGAGGTCAGGTTCCTCGCTTGGCGCAGTTAGAATTAACACAATGGTGTAATCTATTTCTCTGTTGCAATCCACCTCATTGCATCTTTATTTATTGGATTCAGATTAACTGGGGTGAACTGAGAAGTCCCATCTTTTAAGTGTGTAACGCCCAGGTAACATGCTGTGGCCCATCTAACAGTATTTTCCTGATAAAATGTTGATGTGTTTTTTAACGCTACATGGATTAAGTGTGCTGTGATTGCCATACGTGACCTCAGTGTTTTCCCTTTACGCAAGAGGCATGAAGGAACTGCTGCTTTAAAGCTAATACACAGAAGCTACAAGGAACACTTAGGTCAACATTATATTCAACATAGAAATCTGGCTTAAATGCGAAATCTGTGGTAGGTTAAAGAAATACTGAGACTTGAAACAACACGCTGTTAATTTGTCAAAGCCTTGTTTTCGGCGAGGAGCGTGTCAGCAATATCTGTCTCGTATAGCAGCGCCCGAAGGATCTGAAAACCAGTAAAAGGAGCTTGTGAAGCCCTAAGCCCTTGCTCTCAAACAAAGAGACTTTTCCTTCACACCTTGCTTATCGGGGACATAACGCAGAGTCTGCGGTTTTATGTTCACCGATAATACGGTGGTGATCTGACAAAAGCTCCAGTTTCTCGAGAATCCTGTCCTAGTGTGTCACAAATGACTAATGTATTGTTAATTACTTGCTGTCCAAGGCACTAAAGGACCATAGCCTGTTTTTGACTGTAAATTGTGCTTGTTAAGTAATGAAAGTGATTAATTTAATACATTTGACTGAAAGCATTCACCATGTGTAAGTGTGCTCTTTGGAATCTTTTGGGGTTAATGTTTCTTTACTGGTTTCTATCAATTGTCCTGTACTGCACCACCCCAGATGGGCACTTAACAACATAATGAGACCCTTAAAGAAAGGACTGTGGCTTTTTCAAAGTTCTAAATGTAGTTGAATGTCTGGAAGTGAGTCCATCATGTGGCTACAGAGCTGTGCAGCCACAGAACATGATGAAACACACCCTCCCCGAGACAAACCACACCGTTATCTTGGGTGTCATCGCAGCCTTGGGATCACGTTAACATTGAGACATGGTCACCTCAGTTACAGCAGGCTGGGAGGAGTGAGAAACAATTACGAAAAGGGGAAAGAACGGTGGTTCTGTTCCAACTGGAGTCAAGCCACACGACTGACATGCTAGCTTCACTGGGCAGTGCCACCGAAACTGAGGACCACGATATCACTTACATTTTGATGTTGAATTTGAGGAAGTTCGCTGGTTACGTTACTGGTTTCAGATGATGAGTTTCAGCACGACTGACAGACTGAGGGGTTACGCTGGAGGGTCACACACTCAAAACATTTGGCCCCCATATGAGGAGATGAGGAGTCACAGACTGTTGGATTTGTTAAACCACCTGAAGTCAACAAACTCACGCACACTTGCATGTCCCACGGTTAAAAGGGCAAATAAACATCCCAGTCGTTCGCTTATCAACCGCAAATACAACATGAAAAGGAAGAGCGGGGAGTTGTGTTAATGGGTGTATTGGTTGTTGTATCTCTGCTTCTTCCCATCATCCTCAGAGGTTGGTTCTTTGGTCTCATACAGTATATACTTTTTATGGGCTCTTTGCAGTATGTTTGGAGATTGGGTAGATCACACTACCCAACATTGGCTCATGAAATTCAAATATATTATCCCCTTTCCTCGCCCTTTACACATTAACAGACATTTTGCAGACAAACAGTGCCTAACAGTCCCCAACAGGTGCAGAGTGGTGCAGAAATTGCGCCAAAAAAACTGAAATTGCAACCCTCCGCTGAAGCAGCACAGTGCCAGCGTAATGCGTGCTCACCACAACTCAACCGAGCTATTACCAAGCTATTATTGCCTCACAGTTTTACGACACACCAAAGGACTTGCAGGCAGAAGCAATGACTCAGCAGCGCTATCCTTGGGAGACCAAGTTGCGACAAATATGTCCACTTTATTTTTCAACACCGAAGCAGTTTTTATTGTGGGGTTGCAGATGGAGGTGGATCCCGTTGTAATGCCCTAAATAGACGTAACACAGTTCTCACCCGTGCCTCACATTGCTTCCAGTCTTCTTATCTGGAATAGGTAAGGCTCTTTAGCAAATTATGCAATAAGGATTCATTAACAATAATCAAGGTGAACTAGGTGCTGGTGAGATAAGATTTTCAAACTGGAGCCACCTGCGTTTTCATTCACCTTGAGCTCATTTGAACCTATCATGAGATCAGATTTCTCATAAGACATTCGTATCTAGACTGCCAAATAGAAGCCGAAATGGACAGGTACGCATCATATTATATATATGATAACATTTAGAGCAGAGGATCTGTCAAAGGTGAAGTGTATCTAGGCCATCTAAAAATGGTGACAACAATGTATTCGGCTGCCAGGAAACACGGGAACGCGTACGAGCTGGTAAAAGTAGAGCAACGCGCTAGCAAATGTGAGCTCACAGTGAGTCTACAGATCTGTGGGATTGTTCATTGTGGCCTTTAGAAGGTAGCAGCGCGAAGAATGAGTGTCAAGAAATGCGTCAGCATGATTGAATGATGAAGAGGAGTCAGGCCTACGAAAGTCAGAGGGTTTCGATTGGGCCTGGGTGAAAAGCACTGCAGTGTTTGACGAGTGTCTCATCAGTGAATACACTGATGCTGTAAATTGTCTATTGTGAGGTAGTTCCTTAGTATGTGTATATTCTTGATTGTTAGTTAGTTAGTCCATTCTCAGTGCTATGGTTTACTGCAAAGTTGTCTTGCTCTGTCATGAGGTTGACTGTTAGGAGAGCGATCAAATCAAACAACCAATCATAACAAATGGCCGACAGCACCATTTGCATACAAACGCATGGGGCAGTCGCGGTACAGTGTCATCATCAATACATTGATCAAGGTGTGATGTTGTCAGGGCGTTGTTATGGTGGTAACATTGTTCATGGTGGAGTTTCCATTGTTGGAGTGAATGTCTCTCATCAGGTATGATGATGTCATCAACCAATGCGCCTACGTCTACATGACCCGCTTCACTAATTGGAATGCTCCTGTTGCGTTCGCCATAATGTCATTAAGTGTAAAAGTAATTGTAACTGTCTCGCGCAGGAATCTGCTGCACAGATTTTGCATAATCATCAATATTTAGTCATATTAGTGATGACAAACTTTGTTTACCTGACAATTCCTTGTGCTACCCAAAAGGCCCTTAACCTCAACTAAATGTATCCCCAATTAAAGCAATTGTGAGGCAATGTCATAGGCTACAGAATGTGGCATGATGTGACATCACAGAGCAACGGACCGCCCATTTAGCTCACTTTCTCGACAGCTCATTGGTCAGCCCCAGTCATGTACCACGTGACATCCAGTGGAGCTCACAGTAGCCACGCCCACCGACCTAGCTACCAAGGCAAAAATCAAAGCAATCAATTAACAAGTTAGTTATTACATGGAATTCGAAAATTGATCAACAGTTTTAGTGCTGGGATGTCACTGGCCAGTGATTGTCAGTGTACATTAGAGAATTAAAAGTTAGCAAGCTTTTAGGGGGGAAGGCTCCCCATTGGTCAGTTTATACATTATGTAAATTAGCAGGCCTACGTCAGATCCTGAAGTTGAGCGCCATTTTTTCCTCAATAGGGGGAAGAAACGGACAAAAGCCTGATAAAACCAACTTCTATGCGGCGTGGAAGACCCACAGCCAGCTTTCATTTCGAAAACAGCGGCGCAAGGCGGCGTTTTACGCGCAGCGGGCGCCTCTCAGACGAGCTTGTGAGCACAGCGCTCGCAGCGGACACAGGCTACCGACGCACAACACACTTGTGGGCCGGTCGGTTTGGCAGAGGGGGGCTCGCGTAGCAGCGTCCGAGGAAGGCACCGCGACAAGAAGGCAGGCAGGCAGGCGGGCGGGCGGAACAGGTAAATAGCCGCCGCCGTATCGCGTAGACGGGGGA
>OMPJ01016257.1:0-13488 GCA_900312935.1 Carapus acus
GAGGGAAAGTCCAAAGTGCAGGCGGGATGAGCTTCAGCGGCACCATAAAACCGTGAAAGGCAGAAGACAGTCGGGGTGTGTGTGTACACGCTCACACACCCTCACATGTAAATTCAAAGAGGGTGCAGTGATGTGTGTGTGTGTGTGTATGTGTGTGTGTTTGTGCATGTGCGAGTTGGGATGTTGCTTCGTCTACCAAGTTGGCGACATTATGAAGATTAATGGTATTTTTTCCTTGCATCTCATCTCATTAGCTGCAGATTGTTTTCAAGGTAGAGGGAGAAAAGCCGTCTACGTGTGTGTGTGTGCATGCGTGTGTCAGCAATACAGTGAAATCACCCGTCGCATTTCTTTTAATAGGTTGTTTATGGCGCGGCTCTTCCCTCGTCTTGATGCCGGCGCTCTTGTTGTCATTTTCTTCATCATTAGTTCCTCGGAGCCAGTTCACTTTTTGTTCCAGCGCTATTTAGGGAAATCAATTCCTCATTACCGGGCGAGACCAAACAAACCTATTACTTTTTTGGCTCCCGTCTCCATCCCGCCTCATTCTCCCTTCACCTCTTCGTCTATCTCTCTCGCACTCGCATGCGCGCAGGTGTCGGCTTTGTCCCATGCAGAAAAGAAGCCAAGCTTTGGCTCGTAGAGGCCAAACTTCAACCTGTTTCGCTGTTTACGCGGTACTACTTTGATTTCAGCGAGATGAAGCTCATGAATACAACATTTGGTATCTTTTAACCACTCTTTGTTTGTTTCCTGCCGTTATTGTTAGTTGCAGTTTTAAAATCCAAACCAATACACTGGGGAAAAATTACGCCTCTGGGGTTTTGTTGGTATTTATACCATCTGTAGCTGCAATGTTTTGGCCGGCAGCGCAGCTGGAGGAACATCACGTTGTTAGATTCCCTCTGATCAATTGATTGATGCCTTTTTGACAGTTCAGTCAGAGGGCGTCAGTATTGTTTTTTGTTTTTTTATGCTTAACGCTGTTTTCACTCACTGAATCAGTCAGTCAATTTGTTGTTTTTTCCACGGTCACCATAGCACACTGCGGGTTTGAAACCTTCATGCGAGGTGTAATGTAACTGCTGACCGAGGGCGCCACATTTCTTTTCTAAACTTGACATGCTCGCAGACGCGTGCATCATCTGTCCATTCGTTTTCAAAAATCTAATTTCATGGTGCACTTGGGTGAGTGATTAAAAAAAGTGAACAACCCACATGAAGGAAAAAGGAATAAGAAAAAACAGCCTGGCCACACTGTACCAAACCAGACTGGCCTTAAAATAAACAGGACGTCCTGCGGTTTTGTTACCAATGCCGCCATTGTTTCCACGTGTTTTCATTTCCTGGGCTAGCTGGTGAGAGTTTGGGGATTTTTTTTCTTTCTTTTTCTCCTAATAATATCAACTGTCTGGAACCGCATCCAACGCTCCAGTGGTCGGCGGTGCCTTTCAAGGTCTAGTGGAGCCACGCCCACATCTGTCGCGATTTTAACGCAGACATTGCCACAAATTACGACTCCCTTTTTGGCAGACACGCCTCGTCTCTTTGTCGCGCATTCACGCACACAGAGGCATACAAGAACAGTCTAGAGAGGAGAAGTACGGGTGGATGCTGTGCTGCGTTGGTCCAGCATGGACTCTTGGACAACCGTAAACAGTCTTTCGCCTCTTAGCTGTTTACTTCACTCCATGATTGCTACACGCTGAACATGAATTCGAAGCGTCCAAACACCCCCGCCAACGTAGGCCTGAAAGCTGTGTTTGTTTGTCCGTCTGTCCCTACTGTCTGTCCATCTGCCGGCCTGTCCCGGCTCTCTCCGATACCTTTAAGGAGGGTTACACTTGCAATGCTGCAGTTACGCAGTCCGCTAAATTATAGCGTGTGTGTTTTTTCAAGGGCCGCCAGCTGCCTTAAAATAGACAGCAGGAGGGCGAGGGTGGGAGCTGGGGGGAAATTATGGGCCTGTGCATTTGTATGTGTGTGTGTGTGTGTGTGTGAGCGGTAACATGTGACTGCGTCCGTGTCTGTGTGCTGGTATGATTCAGTGATCACGCACGGGGCTACAAAAGCAGCATTTTAGGCGTCTCGGTCTGATCCACAAGCGTCCACAGCTGCCCACGAACCAACAAGGGGAACTGTGGGGAAATGGATTTTCAGATGGCACCACATCAGATTTGCTTTTGCAATTAATTCCTTCCATTTTGTCGTTGTTGTTGTTGTTTTGCTTTGCATTTTTAAAAAGAGCTGAGTGCTTAATTCCACGCGTTGAAGGGTGCCTTCAAGTTTTTCTCTCAGATTATGGTGGCTGCGACTGACTAAGGAGCTTTAGGGGGAAAATAACATTAAAAGCTTCAGTTTAGGATTTGGAGGAGCAAACTGGAACTCTAAACCTTGCTTAAAGCTCTTAGTATCAAAAGAGGGGGGCTGGTTTGTTTTGGTTCCAAACCAGGGAAGCGTATCCTAACAAATACATTTTCTGAAGGCAACAAAATGTATAGAAAAGGGATCTCAAACACCTTACATCTCATTGAACTGGGTATTCAAAACCATTTCTGTTGAGAAAAATACTTACTTTTGTATCATGGGCTAGTCAGCACTACAGGGTTTTAGTATTCTATTCATTAACAGCATTGACGTGTCCATTGCATTCATCACACACATTTTTCAAAGTTGTGATTCAAGCCTGCACTTGTTTGTCCCTTCCAAACACCCTTAGTTTGCATCTGAGGCCGCTACACATGTACAAATTGGAATTTGAAAGCAGTATTTCCTTTTCATCACACATCCAGTGGGTCGACATTGCCACTTACTTTAAATAATCAACATAAAATATCATAGAGTAAGTTTCTGACTTGTGGTTTTTCGATTCCGAATCGAATTACTATTGCAACAGTTGCATTACTTTGTCAACACAGGCTTATAAATGTCTAATGATCATACACAGAAATCTAGAAAATCCTTTAACTGACCTTGTTATTAGCAATGCAAGTTCAAGAGTCTCATAAATGGTGGAGTTTGAAATGCCAGAACGGATTAACACCATTTTCAGAACTTCTTATGGCTGAGAACTGATTTTATTTTCGAGAAATTTGGTCCCTAAAGCAATTGTTGGGACTAGTATCGTCTGAGAAGTGAGGTTTTACTGTTCGTGTACCAATAAAATCAACAAAGGCAACATGATAGGCAGGACCTGAGCCACAGGAGTGTCAATGGACATTAAATTAATGGTGTCCTGAAGTCCAATACATTGCTGACGTGGCCTCAGAGATGGTGTGAGCCCTCTCTAATCAGTGCAGTGCGTTTACGTCTTTAGAAGTGTTGAGTCTGGGACTTGACACTCGGGGACACGTTTGTGTTGCACCTTTCCTTTGCGCGAAATGCAAGTGAAAGGGAAAAAGGGGTTGCATTGATTTTTCCCCGTCTCTCTTTATTCATTTGTTGTTACCGCAGCTGTTGCTGGGGAAGGTGAAGGCAATGCTGGAGCGGCTTCAATCATTTGATCATAATTTCAGATTATTGTATATCATTATGGAATGTATGCCTCTTGGGAACCTTACAAGTCTTATTTGGGGGATTTTTGTTTTTATAATTTTAACTCCAATTAAAGGGTTACAATTGCCTTGATGGTATGAGAAAATTATAGAAATTCTGTCGCTAATGAAACCCTTTCAGATTCTGCTGGATAAACTACAAAAAAGGAGCAGCGGTCACGCAATAAACAAGTCAGGGTTTTCTGCCCTTCTTTCCCATCGGTGGAAAAGTAGGCATTTGAGAGATTTTCTTTTCCATCCATCAGCCTCCTCCGCATCGTGTTTGTGAAACTAACCCTGAAATAAAGAAGTCAGGCGAAGGCGAAGACGAAGCTCTGAAGCTCCTCCAATCACACTCAGGAAAGCACTGCCGTGCTCTCACCATCATTTTGGAGACGACCCCCCCCCTCCACACACACATACACACACACATCTCCATTTCTACACTCCCCTCTAGCCCCCTCCTTGCTGTCACCATGGCAACTCCCTCCTGCTGGGTAAGGCGCTACTGGTAGTAGGTGGAAGGTGTAAAAGCCCTCAGCACTGGCTTCCCCCTCCTCTCTCTACGCCCGTCTGCACCGGCTTAAGAACCCTTTAACTGGGAGTAATCAGATAATTATAATACCGTAATTGGATCTGATGCGTTTATGTGCACTTCATAAATTCTATAATTACATAAACCTTGTCTACATGTTTCGGTCTGGTACTGGAGTTCTGGATGTACATACATTGTGAATCAAACCTCATTTGAAATCCGTCTCCTCTCCGTCCACTTTCTGCTGCGATATGCCACGTTTCTTGTCCTTTGCATTCCATGCATACTGTTCACACGATGTCATCATTACAGATGTGAAAGAGCGAAATAAATCAGATTCACAGCTATACATGACCAAATTTGAGTATTGCAGTCAAAATACAAATGCGTTGATCTGATTTATCTTTATGGAATTATTGAGAAATCCTTTGTGATTGTGCTGCTTATCATCAAAAATCTGACCTCTAAATCCATAAATTGTGTCTTTAGATCAATTGGATTTTTGGCGTGTTGAGAAATGGGGTCACTTTCTCACTATTTTTCATCTCTCTAACAACTCCCCCTCCACTCCCCCGGACTACTGGATGCGCCCACCATCCATCCCGCTTCTGTCAGCAGGTGACAGAAGCCTGGTGAGCATCCATAAATATCTCCTAATCACCAGATACGAGAGGCACCGGACAAAAACCGACAGAGGGATGATTCCCTCTGCAGCGCTCAGAAATACACACAACCATCAAATGGAAGAGGGGGACAGGTGGGTCCTCCCCGAGGTTCATCGTGGGCAGTCAGCTGAAAGCAACAACACGAGGAGAGGGGAAGGAAGAGGAATGGAGACGTGTAAGGGCGAGGACAGCGACAAGAGAATGAGGACAGGAGTCTCCAAACATAGTAATTCCTGCAGGGTGCATTGCTTATTACACACATGAATACAAGTGTTTGGCTGACATCGTGGTGGCCTGAGAGAAGTAGCTGCCTTCTTGCTGAAAACCAAATTTATCCTCTAGGGATCACGATGCTTGGGCGAACACCTTGGGAAAGTGTTACGGGGAGTCTTCGGCGCGGGCTCGATCGGCAGCGAGACAGACGAGAGACTGAATCATTAAAATTGATTCCCTAGAGGACAATGAATTGAAATTCAGACGGATCTACTGGTTGAAAGATGGACGCAGGGCTGACACAGAGCCAAGAATAACATGGTGGACTAGAGAAGAGAGGTGATAAGGAGAGATGTGGACATGTGGACATGTGAAGTAGAGTATCGAACGCTTGCAGCCTGTGTTCCACTCTGAGTACTGGCCAGTTGCCCACAGGTAAATAACCTCCTTGTGTGCCGTTGCATACTCATTACCGATAAACCATGAAATTAAAGCAGACGTGTAATTCACTCCGATGGGTTGTCACGTTTCAAAGGGTTCATTTTTAAGGTCTGATTCAGTTTAACACACTAGTCCCTGCCAGCAGAGTCCCACATAATGCGAGTAATTTCTATGCCTCCATGTTTGGTGAGGGGTACACAAACTGGCAAACATGTCTCTGGAGGCACAGGAGTTATCAAGGGGGCAAAAAAAGACCTTCTTTTCTTAGGAAAACTTGAGAAACCTTTTTGGAAATTGGTCCACAAGCTTGGTCAGAGATCTTTGACAGGGATTGTTGACACCTCTGCCACATGTGTGGGTAAGAATATGAGCCTGGTCAACATCATCTGCGGTGAAAGCGTGAATACTCAGTGATGAGGTCAGCCAAGTGACCTCAAGAAAGTTTCTAGGCTCTGCAAACAATGGCGGCGTTGGTAGGGTATAAGGGAATAGTGAGGAACTCTCGCCGCTGTCCTCTGGCCAATGCTGCCGACTTCGAGATCCACTCCAGGCATCGATGGTTACGGGCAAGACAAAGGTCAGGCTGAGGTCACGAAGATGGCCAAAGTATTGCATCACTTTTTGGCTCTTTCGAGACATCCCTGTCAGGAGCAGAAACCAACATCCATATCAAAAACTCTCACAAGCACCAGAATTCTGTTTGTCACCCTGAGCGTTTCTGAATACAACCCAACTTTATCTCTCCCAAGGACTCAAGGACATTTCAGGACCTCAGACAGGCCTGTAATCGAAGCAGGGACGTTCAGCCAAGAAGACGACAGGTCTCCTATAATATACCCTCTATTGTGCATAATTGGGTTACACCATGTTGATACATTCGCACTGGCTGACGAAACAACGCGCTGATCCCAGGTCGGCTTCATCAATCGGATTATTCTAAGAGAGAGAGAGTCGGAAGAAAGGCAGAGGCGGCGACAGTGCGACAGTACAACGGAAGACTGCTGAAAATGTGTCCTGTCACACCCAAGAGAGGAGAAGACACAGGATGAGAAGAGAAGAGAAGGGAAGAGAAGAGAAGAGAAGAGAAGAGGAGAGAAGAGAAGAGAAGAGAAGAGAAGAGAAGAGAAGAGAAGAGAAGAGAGCTGTCATTACTCTCGAGGGAGGATGACATTCTCCTGCGTTTGTCTGGCTGCGGTTTGGCTAGAGCCGCAACTCTGTCTCTCAAAGTACAGTACGCAGACTCGCTAACCCGCTAACAACCCTGCCTCCTTTTTTAAAGGTGCTACGTGTAAACGTTTCACGCGAACCCGCCGGCGGCGCCTTCGTTCGGAGACGATTATATACAGTAATTAGTGAGGGGAGGGAGCTTAAAGAATGCTCTTCAGCGTTTTTTTTTTTTAAGTGATACTGGGGTCAACTCAGCTACAATTTTTTTGTAACTGTTTTGCCTGGATGAGATATTTTGCCTGCACCTGAGGCGATACAGAAGACACCGGACGGTATCTGCTAACCAAAACTGGAGACAAGAAATAAAAAATTTAAGAAAGGACTTTTTGGGATGCGGAGGACGGATGAGTGACGCGCAGCAGACCTGCGCCGTGTTTGCGAGTTGGAGGGAAGCAGCGGCGAGAGGGAGAAAAAGTCTAAAAGAGGCATCTATGAACTTGTCGAGTCAGAGGTGTTTTGGTGCTGCAAAAAAGAAAAAAATGCGCCTCGAGCTTCATTTTTGTGAGCTGTTAACCTTCAAATTTAGTTCTGTGGAGAGGGGAAAAAAAATCAATCCCCGTCCTCCACAGAGCAGCCTCTCCACTGGACTGGATTTTCTTGAATCACAGATAAATTTACTTTAGAGCGGTCAGCATTCACTTTTTAGATGCCATATGAATTAAGACCTTCATGTGTCATTTTCTTTTTAAGCTTTGAAATAATCTATGCGAGAGATCACACAGATTTTTCTTTGTTTTGTGGTCATTTGGTTCCAATCTATATATGCTGGGGAGAATAGAAATAAATTGTAAGTATTGTCGACTGAAATGCAAAGTAATGGCATTGTAAACATGCCAAAGTAACAAATAATTACAGAAATTCAAAGATGAATCGCATTGTTGAAAATCAATGATTTGACTGCCCTAATTTATTCTTTTAATGACGCTGTGAGAAGATTTGGACCCATACTCACTTTCAACACACTCATTTGCTGAAAGACCATGTTCTTAAGCAGGGGTGTCACTTTGCCACTAACATCATCCACATGCATTGTGGGAGATGTAGTTTGTGGTCAATGCATGCTTAAATGAAGGATAGACTGAAGCCCTCACGGCCCACAGGCCATTAGTTTTGACACCTATGTTCTGAGGAATTCTGGAACCAAACCAACAACCCCAAATATTCTAGATAACTGCTGTACGTCCTTATCTATATTGCATCAAATGATTGCTTCTTTTTGATTCAAAGCACAGATTTCAAGAAAATATACAGGGTCATTTGAATATGAATAGCATAGCCTCGAAACCACTATAGCTATGAACTTGTACTCCGTCTCTCCACCTGCCGGCCCAGGTGCCATTGTTGCTGCCTGTCCCGAAAAGCCCTCCTGACTCTTGTCTCTTCTCAGGGAGAGCGCTTTCAGAGAGGGGAAGAGGACTCCCCTGTGTCCCCCGTCTGCTGATCTCAATCTCTCAACATTACGTCATCTGCTTTCTCTTCACACTCATCACAAGTTCTCGCAACCTCCCTCTGTTTCCCTGCCTCTTCTCTTTACTCGCCTTGTCCTCCCGTCCTGGCATAACCTGGCCAGACCGCCACAAACCGCAGACAGAAGAAGGGTTCTGGGGCGAGGGAGGCGAGAGAGACTGCACGTCTGGATATTCAAGAAAGTTTTTTCTCGTTTTTAATCGGCAGGTTAGGCAGTCTGTAGAGACTGAGACGCTTGTCTCAAGGGAGACTGCGAAAAAAATTGGTTGAAGGCGTATTCGTTCCCTCTGGGCTGTGAATCCTAGGAAACAGTGAGATTTCGTCGGGATTTCGTCATGGTTACATCACTATTCCTCAGATGATTAACTCAAAGCTCACTGAAAAACGTAAAAATTTTGAGTAGATGTCAAACAAATGAAAAAAAGACAGAAACACTGAAAAAATACTAAGTGCATTCTTCGAGGGAACCATTTCCATGAAATGATGATATGAATACGGGTATGATTGCTCCTCTATCGATCTGCCTAAACCCCCTTCTCCACACCCCCTCCGTCCGCCCCCAAACAAAGTCTACCAGCTTGTGATGTAAACGCAGACTACCATGAAATTGGCTGAGCACATTCACACTCCAGGGGTGATAAATGTATTGACTGTTTCGTCACTGAGAATCAGATTTTCCTCTTGGTTCAGGCTACAACGGTGTGCTGTGCTGCACTGGCTTGTCCGCCACGACCTTTTCTGGACAGTCATGACCGCAGCCTTTGAGTCTCTGGTGGAGCCCCGGGCTTCCACGCTACCCTGTTAGAGCGTTTACGCCAGGCCGCAACCGCCGGCAGCAGCACCAGCTAGCACATGCCAAATCGGCCACGTTGGCAGAGAAACTAAGGGTGGGAGAGAAAGGGAAAAAGGTCTGACTGGAGCCCAGATGGACTGGAAAAGGGAAAGAAAGATGCAACCACAAGGGAACCAAAGTTAGGGGCAGATGCAAGTGATTTATGGATGCACCACAAAGGCGTGACTGGTGTTTGGGTGCATAATTCATCAGGTAGAACAGCACGTACTGGTGCGATCAACCGCACAATTATGCTGTGAGATCGGCAACTTTGGCAAACAAGTCGCTGCATTTGCAAACCTGTGCTGTCGTGTAACATTTCAACTAATCCTGATGCAGATTGGAGGGCGATGAAAAGCAACCCGGAGGCAACACGCAACTGGCCACAGAAGATGTTTCCTTACGAGTGTTTTCGTGATCCAAATTAAGATTGAGGTGATGCAGATGCATTTTAGATGCTTTTTGATTTATCGCTCCCTTGCCAAATTTGGTGTCAGACGTATTATTCATCATAAAATAATCTAGAAATTCCAAATTTAGTCTTTGACATACCCTATAACAGCCGTTTCTTAGCTAACCAATCCTTGTTACCTCACATGCTAACACCTGCCATCAAACTATTGTAAATAAAGTGAAAATGGATTCAAAGTGAGTGTGTTCACTTCTATGTTACTCTTCTCCCTTTTACCTGGCATGCAGAGGATCAGTTTGACATCATAAATAATTCATCTGCGGATTATTTGTACAGTTTTCAAAGGTGGGTGGATAGGTAGGTAGGAAGGTAGGTAGGTAGGTAGGTAGGTACGTTTTTGATCTGGTGAATATAAAAGATTGTTGAGAGCTATGCTGGTTGTTATTTGTCCTGATGCATTTTGAAAAAATAGAAAAAATAGAAATTTTGAGTGTCGGGAGTCGGAAAGCCATTTGTTGACTAAACTTTACTCCTAATGAGACTGAACTTTGAACTATATTCGAGAATCCCCTCTATAGAGGGGTTGTCTGCCAACTGTGGTGTGGTTGTACACACGGCTGATTTAGTGGAGTGTATCCAGCTTTCGCTCTATAGACAGCTGAGTGTGTACAAACAAAGTCAAATCTACAAGGTGAACAAGGTGAGGTACCTTGCAGAACAACACGGGACGCCAAACTTGGAGTTTGAGAATCCTGGGAGACAAAAAGAGCTGAGGAGACGAGGCGACCGACGAGTCAAAAAAACAAAACAAAAAAACAACAACAAACAAAAAATCCCCAAAACCTCCCAGTTGTCCCGCTCTGTCTCCTCTGAGAAGCAGGGGGACTCTGAATGTTACTCTGCTAGCTGTTTAACAAGACACAGCTAAGCCTCCCTCTAGTTAATTAAACCCATGATTCACTCCCCTAACGCCATTCAGTCTACATCTGGCAGATGAGGACGCTAACTCTCTCTCACACAACGCCCATGCAAGTACACACACTCACACACACGTGCATACACTGTATAGCATTGGGTTGACTTTGAAACACCCCAGTGCCTTGCTATGCCCTGTAACTTTCTCCGATACCTGATTCAACAATCTGACATTCAGTGTTTCACATCTCTAAACTCATTCCAGATTCTCTGTCTCTGTCTTTCTCTCTTTCTCTCTCTCTCTCTCTCTCTCTCTCTCTCTCTCTCCCTCTCTCTCTCTCTCTCACTCACTCAGTCACTCACAAGCACATACAGTCCACATGTCCTGATTTGTTATCTCCTGGAGGTAAACATGTCACATGTAGGACTGATGCCTTCGGTGACATTCAGAGCACTTGGGCAAACAAACACACAAGAACCCGCGCGCGTGCACCCACAGACACACACACACACAAACAAACACACACACAGACAACACACACAGACATGCAAACATGCAAATACACACCCACACACCAACTCTCCCTCTCTCTCTTTCTCTCCCTCTCTCACCTCTCTCTCACCCATGGCACCCATCTGATGCAAAAACAATCCTCTGGCCCCTCGTGCTCTGGAGGTAAACACTGACTGCGAGATTGTGGCCCAGCGACTTGTGTCACCGCCCAAAAATGTCCCCCCTGCTGCCTCCCACTCAGCCATTATTGATGCCCAAATGTGGTTAAGGTGTGACGCTCCCGCTCCTCTTACTACTCGGGGCTAAAACATAACGACCGAATCAATATTTATCGGCAAGCGGCGGGGTGATTACATTCCCATCTCCGCTCGCTGCTTGCCGAAGGCCTCATGATGCAGCCCGGCACATAATGACCACCAGCGACTCCTCTAGTCTGACTACAGCTGTCAAATATAGCCACACACTCACTCAAACACACACACACACATTCGCTCATACGCAGGCAGACTAGTTATTGGTATAATTGCACCACAACTTTCATCAGCATAACTAGAATCCGTCTGCAGTACGGTTGAGCGTCTGCCTCAGCTGAAAATAGCATCCACGTCTGCAATATTTATTTTAATTTTAGCAATAAAGCGGTGACAGTCAAAAGAAGCACTCTCGCTGGTGATTACTGTCGTGCTTCAACACCAAAGAAAAATGAACACGGTGGAAATCCAGGATATTTCTATCACTTCATGCTTAGTTGCAAGATTGTCAAATCAAAGCTTAGAATTTCAAGAGAAAAGCTAGTCGGATGGGAACTGTCTTGACAATTTACCCCTAAATTTTGAAAGGAGTTCCCCGCTGTTTTTCCAGTCCAACGTTGGGCCCCTGATGGAGTAGCCGCGGGAGATGTTTCCGTGAGTGGCACCAGCAAGTCGGACAGCACAGTGATTTGACACCCATTTTGTCTTAAATCTTATCTGCGAAGTCGGAGAAATGTCCCATTATTGTAAAACCCCCATCTTTAAAAAAAAAAAAAAAAGAAGCGAAAGAAAAAAAAAACAACACCCATGAGCCACCACCACCACCACATTCCAGTGAGTCACCGTCTCCTCTTTCTCTTTCTCACGTCCCACTTTGCGTCTCACCGCGGAGAGATTACCAATCGCGGCGGGGGTGGAGGGAAGGAGGTACGAGGCCCGCAGGGGGAAAGAGTATGAAAGCGGTAAACGTATTTATTTCCACCTCTTATCTAACTTACTTCATCTGCACAAACATTTCGCCCGCTCCCGATGACCCTCCGAACTGCTGGCGTGAGACTGCTGATAAGGCCTGAGGGGGGGTGACAAATCATGTGGTGGGGAGGAAGGAAAACAACAAAATAAAACACTGTCCTCCAAAGGAAGTGAGACGACAACAACAACTCCTACTGTCCCGAGAGAAGAAGACCTGACGTCAGGGAGCACGTGTGCGAGCTCGCGTGTGTGTGAGGCGACAGAGTGATGTTCTATTATCATAGGAAGTCTCCCAATTTCCCCCTTTGACACACACACACACACACACACTTGCACACGCACGCACATACATTCACACTCCCAACAACCACAGACCAGCCAGATGTTAATGTGGAACATGACTGTCTGACAGATGGCGGCCATGTTTCCATGTTTCATTGTAATGCAGTGCAAGGACTTAACCCTGCTTACCCACGCACACACACACGCACACGAACACGCACAATCATATCTTCTCTAAACGCAGTGACGGATGACAACCATGAGTATCTCCTACAAGTCCTTCTTCAGTTTTTCATCCTTCATCTCTCCATCTCTGGAGGTTACTTGAACACGAGACAGATTGCTACCCGTCAACACAACCGCGGCCGCGTGCGCACACACACACACACACACACACACACACAGATCACACCATTAGACGGGGCAATCAAACACGGCTGGTACTTTCCGACAGCACGCCTGGCAGATGTTACGGCGCCAAGGATAAAAAAAGAAAAAAAGAAATGCGTCTGAGGTTGACATTTTCCCATCTTTTATGTACCCCACCTCTGACTCGTGGGATCGCGGCTAAGACGAGATAATTATGCTTCAGGGTCTCTTGGTACGACATCTGGGAGTCCTTCATTTGTTCGAGATAAATCGTCTTTCAAGCACTTCACCCAGCCAGCACATGCTTCCCAACAAACTTGTCTGGAGTTGGGTTCTTTTCTTTTTTTTTTTTACAACCGAATGACGCACACACACACACAAACGTACACAATTGAACAACTGGTCTGCACTGTGTTGCAGATTTGGATTGTGTGACTCGAAACTCGAATTCCAACCGTCTGGAGCCGCATCTGTATGCGTTTTACCTCACCTGGTTTACCCCAGACATATCGCAGAGCGGCTGGCTCTTGTTTATTCCATCCAGTGTTTATTTCCGCAGCGCAGTGTGAATGTAAACGCATAGAGGCAGCAACGTTGTTTTGAGTTTACAAGCTGGTTTGAATGAGCTTATCTCATGCAGAGCGTCGAACATCATCAGAATGTCACTAAGGAGGTAGAAAATTTCAAGCATCGGTAGCTGTAGTATTTAAGGAAGTCTTCAAAAACACACAGACACACACACTCAAACTCTCACACACATCGGGAGAACACGCCACTCTTTCGCTCACTTCTCTGTTACTCCATCTTCCATCAGATGGGGAACGAGTGGAGTATAGCTGGTGATCACAGCCGCTTCATTA
>OMPJ01016259.1:0-20928 GCA_900312935.1 Carapus acus
GGACGCACTTACCTGAGCCTGATCTGAGGTCCTATCAGATCAGTTTTAATTGGACTGAGTGTCACCTTCAGAGTGGAGGAGGCCCTGCTGGCCGTTAAGCAGAGGGGACGGGGCAGAGGCCGGGGCCTCCGTCTCCATCGGCTCCGCTTCTGACGAAGCCTTGGTAGCGGCTGAATCACCGTCAGAGTGCTTGTCTTTCTTGGAGCTGCCGCTGCTCCTCTCCTCTGTCGTCTTACGGTCTGCGGGGGGGCGGGAGGCACAGATCGGAACAGTCAGATAAAGACAGCTGGGAGATAAGAAATCAGCAATAACACCACCGACACAGCCAAAACAGAGCCGGGCAGGATATTGCAGGGTAGACTTTGTTCCCCGGTGCTGATGACCAAGTTGTTTACTCCTAAACGCGACACTCTTCATCATTACAGCTAGTGTGAGTGCCGCATAAAGATCGGGCCTCACCTTTGTCTTTTGAGGACCGCTCTCTGTCCCTATCCCTTTCCTTCTCCTTCTCCCTCTCGCGGTCTCTTTCCCTGTCCCGGCTTCGGCTGCGATGTCTGTGGGATTTGCGCTCGGCGCTGCGTGACCTCCTCCTGTCGCGGCTGCGGGAGCGCCGCTTCCGGTCGGAGCGCTCCCTGCTGCGCCTCCTCTCCCTGTCTCGGCTCCTGGAGGTAGATCGAGAACAGTTCGTTAGCTCTGCGACCTGGTCAACTAGCTGTAACGTAGCACCATAGCGGCAGGTTATTCTTCTGTTTCCCAGGAAAACTAAACATGGCTGACACACAGGTCATTCTTCTTACCTGCTGCGCTTGCGTTCTCTCTCTCTGTCTTTGTCTCTGCTCCTGGAACGCCGCCGGTCGCGGGAGCGGCTCCTTTTCCTGTCCGACGCGCGGCTGGAGTGGCGGCTGTTGGAGTGGCTCCGCCGCGCTCGCCTGTCCCTGTCCCTGTCCCGCTCTCTGTCTCGCTCGCGGTCCCGATCCCTGTCCCGCTCTCTCTCGCGCTCTCGCTCCCGTTCTCTCTCGCGCTCCCGCTCCTTCTCCCGTTCCTTCTCGCGCTCCTTCTCCTTTTCTTCCTCCTCTTTTCGCTTCTTCTCGCGCTCCTCTTTCTCGCGCTCCTCTCTGTCCCGTCTGACGACTGGGTTCTCCCCTTGCGGGTCCTCTGAGCGACGACGGAGTTTCTCCTACGGGAAAAAAATGTCTATTAGGTCAACAAGCATTGATAGCGTTTCCCCTTCACCATTAATCACACGGTCCTTGAAAACACAAAAGGACTGAGAACCAAAGCCTGATCAGGATCGCATTAGGAGCTCAATGAATAATAAAGAATGAGGCTACATGCAGCACAGCTCCCGACTTCGAATGCTGATCGGGTTACCTTTAGCTCCTCGACGGTAGATTTGATCTTGGCGTAGCCCATGTGCTGCTTGCCCATCAAGTGGTCGTCAACACGGGACTGCGCGTCTCCAACAATGAGGAAAGCCCCGCACACTTCGCACACCTCCATCTGTTTCTCCTGGGCTGCAAAGCTCTCAATGGTCTAGGTGCGAAGCAGGCGTCCAAAATGAGTCATGACGTAGCGGTTAGCACCTTGGTTATGTTTCTGCCTGTGTGCCGGTTGACCATTCCCCCTGACTCACCGAAGGGGTGGAGCTGAGCAGCTCCCTCTCCTCCTTTAACTGCTCCACCAGTTTCATCATCCCCTGGGCCTCTTCCACGCGACCCTCTGAACCGAGCTCCTCAATCTAACCAGCCAGACAAACAGCTACATCTATGAGCGTCTTTTCCAAAACACAGTGGCAACTGAACTCTACACAATGAACATGTTGATCACAAACCTGTACGACTAAGTCTTCAATCTTTTCTGTGAGCACCTGACTCTTCTCCTCGTTCTTTCCAGATGGACCAGGGCCCTGCTGCTAAACAAAAACAAATGTTTTAATATGCATTGTCAAAATATAGAGCAGTTCTTCCTGACATTATTATTTCCCCCCAAAGCAAACGGATTGCGTTTAGTACTAACCCCTGCGCTCTGCTGAGCCTGGGAGAGAGCCAGCCGGGCATGTCCTCTGCGAATCCTCCTTTCTACCTCCGCCAAGAGGGACTGCAGGTAGCGCAGGAAGTCCCTCTCATAGCCTTCCTTCATGAATCGAGAGCTCTTCTCATACCTGGGTAAGATAAGGTAATCACAGGTGAGCGGCCGGTAACCTAAAACGACACTGAAACGGTTTCCCGAAGGGGTAATTTTAACTTACGTTTTCCGCAGGTTTTCGTCATGGATCTTCTCGCATGGCCCTGGTGAAAAAATAAAGCTTCTGATTAACTGAAGAACTCTCACCATGGAGGCTGTCAAACTTTAACAGAGTTAACCTGGTCATAGAATTTTCTAACCAATCTAGCATAACAATAGGTTCACAGGCTTGGAAATTGTCAAGAGGAGGACAAAGCCAATTTGGCAGGCCATATATTTAGAGCTCTTCAAGTCAACACATCAATAACAAAATGGAAGAATTTCAAAAGTACAGCTGCAATGTGTATATCCTAAACATTCAGCTAGATTGCAATCTAATGTTTGACTATTGATTTGCATCTTTATTTTACAATACAACTGCTTTAATGACAGAAAAAAAGTTCCCGATTCCTTCCTGAATCAAAGAGGAAATATGATCTAGGAGGAAATCTGGTCATTGACATGCACAGCCTTGCCCTGAAAAACACTCCTTAAATCCCCCACGCCGTTTATAAAGGTATTATTAAGGTATTATTACATCTTTGAGAACAGCACAAGGAATCCTCCGATTCTGACAGCAACTTTCCGCTTCCTTCATAAGGCCATTTGGCGGCAAAGTCGAGGAGCATCAGGAACAGAAAGTAGGAGCAGGGAGGAAATGAGGATGTGCAGATTTTTACTTACCCAGGTCTGAACGAGTGTTGGTGAAAAGCTCGGCCGGACAGAACCCACACAGATAATACCGACAAACCTGGAGGATTAAAGGGAATTTTGACGAGTTTTTTCACGCAGTCACAGACACATTCCTTCGAGCGGAACTGCGCCAGAGAGACATTTTCAGTTGACATTAAATTCAAACATGAGACAACTTCAGGGTATTTCACCAAGGTCGACATGCAGTTAGGTTGTGGATAAGTCATTCAAATATGTATTACTGATTGATTACACCAGACAGATAACAGGCTGAAACAAGACGTTCAGGCTAGCCGTCTGCGAACCGTTAGCACATCGGTACTCCCGATGTTCTGCTTTAGCCTCGTTACCACAACACATGCTCCGTTGCGGCGCCACGACCATATGCAACTTATCGAGTATTGTAGAAATAGCAGAGCAGCTCATTTCTCATTTTAACCGCTACCTGTCGCGAAGGTTTATCATGTGGTCGGCTGTCGTCTCACTTAGCTTAGCTCTTAATAACCACACAGCTAACTTACGGATTCGTCGTCCCATCGAACGTTCGATCGCTTCTCGTCCGGGGCCAAGTTTCTGTCCCGGCCCATTAACTCGTCGAGTAGCTGGGCGGCGGAAAGCATTTTGGCTTAATAATTGTAGCGTCTGCTCGGTGTCAATGGACTAAAGCTTTTGAGTACGAGAACCGTAGATGGGAGCACACCGCCTTCTCAGAGCAGGGCGCCTCTCATCAAAATGGCAGACAAACGCCCGCACACAGGCAGTATCACTGACCTTTGAACCGGAATTACAAAGGATAATTATGATTAACGGAGGTTTATTTGGGTATTCATGCATCAGTTTTTGTGTCTGAGAACATGACTATGGCGACGACCCATAGACCAGTAAATGCAATACGTTTATGCAAACGCTACATAACCGATAGCAAGCTAGAAATGATATGCATATCATATAAAAGGGTTCCACAGCTGGTGAAGAGTCTCTACATTTAAAGATAAATTCGACCATTAACTGTTCGGCATGATTGATTTTTTGAATAGCACATGCTGGAGAAGTGCCACTCTCAAATCTTACAATTATAAGTCAAATATTTACGTCTGATATTTGGAGAGAGATTCTGGCCAATCATCGCGCCTAATAGGCGGGGCGTCATACAATGACAGTTGTCTCATTAGCCGGGTGTTAGGGGTGTGACCAATTGGCATGTGGTCACAAACATTGTCGATGGTTATTACATAGTTTTTGCGTTTAGATTTACGGTACATTACCGTAGTTATTTTCATATTCAATCACGGTACATGGCATAACCGACAGTCACACGGGAAGAACATAAAGTTTCAAGGTAAATGTTAATACGATGATAATGAACATCGATGTAATAATATGTAATTTGTATTATTTTCGTATTTCGCACTCTGATTCTGGCACTAACATGAGGACCTTGTGGTTCACATAGGAAAAAATATCGTTGCTTAGAAATTAAGTTGCGTATTTACTTATAGCGACCAATCAGAAACTAAATATTTTTCTATTTGTAATAAAGAAAACGGGAGTTGTGTTGCTTTCCGGTTTGTTCGGGTGGTCTGTGACATTTCCGGTATGGAGATGCGGACTGCGGAGCGCCGTGCTCCTGAAGTCAGCCTCCACTCCTCTCAGCGCCAAGCTGTCTGCTGGAAGTCGGGTTGCCAGGTACCAAAGCGTCAGCAAAAACAAGAACCAGAGGCAGCGGCTGCCTTGGGTAACTGTCTGCCGTCCAAGCGATCTTAAAGAGCTGCCGGCGCGAGAAAGTCGCATTAGCCGCCTAGAGAAAACAGCGACACTTGGCTAACACTTGGCCAGGCTAGCAGGGGAGAAGCTAACCGACATACACACACGCCAAGTCGTATTTCCAGGGGAGCACCGTGACATCAGGAGGTGGAAAACACTCGGCGATTAGTACTTGCAACTTCTCCCGACAACAATTTGCGTGTGCATATGACCTCACTACTTTAGCTGCACCCTCCAAAATGTCCACCATTTCGCTGGATAAGGAATTACAGGAGCGGCTGAGAGAGGCGTCTGCCATCGGGGACATCGACGAGGTGAAGACGCTGGTGGAGAGCGGAGTGAATGTCAACTCGCAGAACGAAATCAACGGATGGTAAGCCATCAGTAGAAGACACGCACGGAATAGTTCCCTACACGGATTTGTTGACCCACTTTTTTGCGAACGCATACGGGAGTCACAGTCCAAACTTGTTGAGATAGAGTAAGAGGGAGGTAAGTCCTGCCAAATGGAATTGTAGGTGGATTAAAACGGGCCCTGTGCGTCCATTTGCGCACAAACAAGTCTGATAATCAGCTTTCACAGACCATTGGTATCTTTGTTATGCAAACGGGTTTTGTTTTGCTTCTCTCATAACTTCAGAGTTTTGGTTTGCATGAATTCTATTTCCTCCGGGAATGTCAATACATGAGAAGGAGAGGACACCTGCGTAGCTCTCAAATCCTCCAACTTGGCTGTAGTTACATGCCTCCCACAGCCATGTTGTTAACGTGCCAATCTCTGCCTTCACTTCCCCACCCAGGACGTGTCTGCACTGGGCCTGCAAGAGGAACCAGAAACACATTGTGTCCTACTTGCTCAGTTGTGGGGCAGACAAAGAGATCCTCACAGCTAAAGATGAGCTGGCATCACAGCTCACGTCCAAACCCGAGATCAAACGAATGCTGGGAGGTAAACTGCACATGCCCTCCCTGGATATTGGTCATTGTTGACATCATTGTGGAATCTTTTCTTGACTGACAGAGAAGGCTGTCTTAGATTCTTCAGTTTAGTTGTTGAGTTGGGGAAGGAGTGATGTGTTTAGGAAGTGGTTGCCAGTGCTGTTAAGTGAACTAAACTATCGACCTGTTCTTGTTATGCATTTACAAGTAGTGCAGAAAAAGCCAGAATTATTGTATATATTACCCAATCATTTTGTGGCTAGAATATCATGTGTTTCAGAAGCACTGCTGTTGAACCATTTTTCCATTACATGATCAATGTCTGCACAATACAGTAAACAAGATTTAGCAACAATGATAGAGTTGAGTATTCCAAGCTCATGTTATATGGGCAATAGTGACATAGTTTCTCTCTGAATTGACCAAATTTTTGCAGTTGAGGTGGAGGAAGTGCCTGAGGTCAAAGAGCCAGAGTTGCCGATCATCCCCAACTACCTCTCTAACCCACCGTTCTTGTATAGCAAGATGGACAACAAGTTGGAAGCAGCCCTTGCACAGCACTTGTCACAGAATGGCACCAGCGACGGCGCCGAGGATGCGAACGGCGATCCTGCTCCCCTTTCTCAGACTCACGAATCTCGGCAATCGCAAAGTCTCGTCTCTGACAGCCCGACGCCGTGCCCACATTCCACAAACCACAACCCAAACCAGGCGGGGGCTTTCATTCCAGTCACCGAGCAAAATGGCGCGTCGCCCAGCCCGGCCTCCTCCTCCCACCACCACCACCACCACCCCGCCGTCAACTGTGCAGTGCCCATGGATATATCGGTCGAGCCCCACCTCGTCAATCACGCTGACCACCCGCAAGCCGTCGCCCATAATGGCACTATGTGCACCCCGCCGCTGGCCTCCCCCGGCCCCAGTCTGCCTAGCGGCACGGGGGGGCAAGTGCAGGCCTCCATGGCTGCCACCACCACCCCAAACCTCAACAGGCAGCAGTCCATCCCTCAGCAGTTAAGCTACAGCCAGGGCAGCGGGCCCGTGCCGGCTTTCCAGCCCTTCTTCTTCGCTAGCACCTTCCCTGTCAACGTGCACGGTGAGCCTGTCACAGACATGAGTCATCCAGCATGTCTCCTCCAGTCATGCGAAAGTGTGAATGACTGCGCACAATACCGCTGAGTGCACCAAGATTCTCTGCCCTGCTCTCCACAGAGTTGGTGCTCAAAGTCCGCATTCAGAATCCTAACGCGAGGGAGAACGACTTCATCGAGGTGGAGCTGGACCGTCAGGAGCTCACGTACCGTTCCCTGCTGAGGGTCTGCTGTCGCGAGCTGGACATCAGCACGGAGCACGTGGAGAAGATCCGGAAACTGCCGAACACCATGCTGAGAAAGGTATCGGAGAGCGACGCAGGGGTGTGTTGGTGTCTCATGGCGGCATGACCCTTCATTCGTCCCCTCTAACCTGTATTTTCCATAATCACCCGTCCTGCAAAGAAACGTCAAACCTGTGTTGCCAGTGAGTTTGCAGATCGACCGCCTGCTCGAAAACATGTCGACACATCGCGTGTGTAGTCGAGCAATATGTACAAGGAGGAATGACAGCCACCTTTGTTTGACTCGCATGCCTCACGAACGAAATGGAAATTTTTTCCGCAGATCTGTGGGAGCAAACTTCGGCTTCAGCTCACCAGACAACTGACACCATTAATTATAGTTTCGTCAACACAGTGAGGTGAAGAGTGTCTGGTTTCCATCATGATGAAGTGCTCCAGTTATGCTGTGTTCCGGATGTTTTTTTTGCATTAATTAATTACAAGAGATGCACTTGTCAAAATGTGGGGCTTTAATCCAGTGCAAATTTGCCAAAGTCAAGTAAAAATTTGTCCAAAAGAGCCGAGCAAAGCTGCCACACATTGTTCAGATACACAAATAAGGGGATTTATTGAGTTGAAGTATGTTGTATCGGTATTTTTTGTATAATTTTTCTTGTCTTCTCTCCCCAACAGGACAAAGACGTGGCTCGACTGCAGGACTTTCAGGAGCTCGAGGTTGTGCTGGAGAAATCTGAGGGCCTGTCGCTCTTCTCTGCAGCAGGCAGCCTGACTGACAGACCGTGCTACAACATGAAGGCCTCCCGTCTCACATACTAAAGCCTGCACGGAGCTCTGGGGCTCCCTCTGCCTCCCCCAATCCCCTCTTCCAGCAGTTTTGCCAGTCGACCGGTTTCTTAACACGGGGCGTTTTTTTTCCCGTACCCGGCGTCCCTCCTCTCCTGTTCCTCTCTCGTCCTCCCTCTCGGTACTCTCGCTGCTTTCGTGTACCCGGCCAGTGCTTACCGCGATGCATGGTGTGCTGAAGTGTCTGGGCCTGTCCCTCCCTCTCTGTCTCTACTCGCGCTATCTCTCCGCTTTAGTGCAAAGCGTCCCACCGGAGGGACGGCGATCCGTCTTCCGTGTGGTCTGGGACAAGGATCCTGCAGTAGCCTTTCGTGGACACGTCCCCTCAGCGCGGGCAGACACGCTGCCGCTGTGGGCGAGGATAGGACCTGAAGGTTTTACACAACTCGTTCGGACTTGGTGGCAGCGCTACAGGCTCAATACACAGCGATTTGTATTCCCACACACCCTGGCCTGTACAGCATCGCCACATGCACACACACACACACACGCACACACACCCTAACACATGCTGTAGGCGTAAACCTCAGTGTCTTTAGTCTGAAGGATCTCCTCTCCTGGCCTAAATCCTAAGGTTGTCGGTTATGTGAGTAATTCTCCTCCCAGGAGAGATCCAAGTGTCTTACTGCTTACTGTCAGTCCCTTGATTCGCTTTAATCTGTCTATTCTACAGCAGATGCAGATTTTTCAAACCGGACAAACGTCACCAATGGCAATTGAAGAGCTCGGTGGGCCGTCCTTCGACAAATCCATTCTCCTTTACGGTTGTGAGAATTGTGTAGCAACTTTGGACTCGTTCATTTTTCGTAATCCTAACACTGTCAACTGTGAAAGTGTTTTCCATTTTTGTCCTTATTAAGCTAATGCAACAGCTCCCTTAGTTGACCAAACCTCATCGGAAAAGGTGCACCCTTGACAAGTCCCCCCAGCCTCCCCACCCCCATTCATTCAGTTGCTGTACTTCCATTTAACTGTGATTAGAGTCAAAACCAAAAAGTGATTAATCCACCCTTAATGGTTGGTGTGGCGTAAACTGTCAGCAAAGCGCCTTTTCTGTTGGAAAGGAGAGGTTGGAGAGGTCATTGTGTCTGTGGCTTCTGACGTGACTGAGGTTTAGCGCTTCCCTTTGACGGCCAACGCAATATGGAAACTTACCTGCGACCGAGTTTTGAAGCGTGCCACCCTAGTTCATTTATTTGAAATAGAATTTGTTTTTTTCATAGGTAAAAACTACTAAAGTGATGGTAGTTCTCGAGTTATTGCGATTTAATCTTACTTATTGTTGCCAGACTGGATGTGGGACGCGCTTGCATCCTGAGAACTGATGGAGGGATCAAAAATATAATCAAATAGAATCAAAATATGGATTTACTGGTGTGTGTGGAGCCGCTGCCACAAAATGGTGACTGACAATGGTCTTTATGCTGCTCCCATGTCATGACAGAGTATTTGTTAAATTATTGAAACTTAGTGTTGCAGTCGGCAGTCACACGAGTTTTACAATCAAGAAGGTTTTTTACCAGCTAATTACTGGTCAGGCTGACACCTAATGCTATTAATGTCTTTCATATGTTTTATTATTATATGTATTTATTTGTTTTTCTCACAACATACTACACCCTTTAGTTTCTGTGTCAAAGTTTATCACGCGAGCAAGAGGTCGATAGCGGGATGGAAGGCACAGAAATGCTCAAGCTGCGTAAGTCCCTCTGGCAAATGTTACCAAGAGGAGGAAGACACTACCAATCATGCTCAACAGTGTAAGATGATTTATTTGGAGAAAGAGTGTGACAGATGCCTCAGACCACAGACAGTGAAAGCAGCATGCCTTTTTTTTTTTTTTTTTTTAAATTAACAGATTGGTTTCATTACGTCTAAAGGAGATAACTAATATTGTATTTGTGGGGATGTTTATTGTTCTAGAAAAATGCAGAATACAGTTTGACATAACCTATGCATTCAGAGTCTGATATTTTTATATGCAGTATGTTCTGTGTACCTTTTGAAAACAAACCTTATCCTAGGCACTGTTACATTTGTGTTCTTCCTTCTGGCAACTTGTATCTGTTTGATAAAGCATGGTGACTTACTCCACCTCCTACCTGTTTTTCCTCTCAGACCTCATCATCATTTAAAGACATCATTTAAAGTCAATAAGTTTTAATGTCAAGTTACGATGAGGAACATGGAGGCAAACGTTTGTTTGAGATCCGCTGCAGGGAAATCTTGGTTGTCACCCGTGTCACGGCGGTAGTGCAGCTATAAACCACTAGAGGGGGCAACAGAGCAAGTTTGACACAAGGTAAGGCCTGGGTGCTTTTGGAACGTCAGTTCCGGCAAGATGCTCTCCTAATGTTGAAATATAGACACTTAAGCGATGATAATATGGATTCCAAGTTTAGATGCAAATGTTATGCTGCCATATGCAATTATGTGATTTAGTTCCGGCTCAGCATCTGCCTCATGAGCAGCATTTGTCAGTGACGAATAGACACTGGCACGCGGAGTAAATCTCCAAGGCAGTGTGTAGTACACACAATGCTCACGATTAAGTTAAAGCTCAAAGAGTTTCACTGCCTTCCCTAATTTTGACACACAGGCAAAGCTTTACGCATGTCCTAAACCCTAAAATCATTGTTTCATGTCCATGCCACAGTTACTCCACCCGCTTTCTTCAACGGCCCTGTGTATTTTTACGTCGTTGGCCTTCGTGTATTTTCTTGCAAATCAAAGGAACACAAATACAAGTATACACACTCAATCTCCCCTGAAACAATAACACAGACTCCTTTTGGTGAACAGATGTTCTGGCATTGCAACTGGGAGCGCGTGCAGATTGCATAATTCGGAGGACCAGTGCTGAAAAAGTTAAAGTCGGGCGTGTGTGTGTGTGTGTGGTTTTGATTAAACAGCGTTGAATGTAATGAATGTACCAGGCCTGTCAGTCCACTGGCATGTTTTGCTGTGCGTCTAGACTGAGGCTGAGGAATCAGCTTAGGGTCCTGCTGTGGTTGGACGTGTCTCTCTCCTTTGTTCCGTGTGAGACACTCATAATAAGCTTAGTGTGAACAGTCATAACACCTTCATTGTTTTGAACCGGCCTCACCAGCTCCCCAGGCCCTGGTTGTGGGCAAGAGAACCTGAGGACCTGTGTGGTCGAGGAACCCTTAAGAGCATTTCGGCGATGGGGGCAGAGGGCGACATTACTCACAGGTACATGCCTCGGCCGATGTTCTTGGACTATGGCCCTTGGTACGTTTTGTGCCCCTCTCGAAAAGGGATCAGGCACAAAGCTAATATACAAAGCTTATTACATTATACACAAACACTCGCAACATTGTAACCCTAGCGGGATTGCTGCGGTAAAATATGCAACCTCAGTGACTCCAATGCCAGCCGACTGCCCCCCGGGGAGTCACGTTTGTTTTCAAGCCTCGCCTGATTCCTCGGTGACTGAGTTTGTGATGTTGTTTTCGTTTCGTGAGAAGACAAATGTTGGACACTTTGAAGACATTGGGAATCCTGTTTGTCAAGGGCAGTGTGTTTCCAAGCGGTGGCCATTCGGGGAAAGTGGTGTCCAGTATGTGATTGACAACCCTGCTTATTGGAGGTCACAAACAAAATTCAGTGACTCCGTCCTGCTGTTGTGAGGCCCAGTTGGAACTTCTCGAGCCAAAACCATGGCGAGCAGCAGGAGATGTGCTCTGTAGCTTGTCCTTTGATTTTGGACTAGATGGTAATACTACAGGCGTGAATCACACCAAATCAGCCAAGTGATCCTGATGAGGCCTTATGGGATGGAAAAACCTACGTCAAATGTCCCCCCATCTTTGTCTTATAGTGACCCCACTCCTGCCTTGCTTGATTTGGTGATCACGTCCCAAATGAATGTAGGACTTTGGCCCCCTCATGCCAGGGATTTTTCAGGATATCATGTCCTGTTGAGCTTGAAATGAGGCTTTGCGTTAATCTTGTAGTTCTGGAGGAATGGCCGTCATTTGAGTTTTTGGGCGACATCATGTTGAACTAGAACACGTCCTAGTTAAGATCCAAATGGAAGGTAGTACAGAACGTGTGCCAAGAGTTTCCAACAGGTATTTTGCATCGTAGGATAGCCCCAAGAAGGGGAACAGGACAGAAACAGCAACATCCGGGCTTGTTCGTGTCTCTTCCATACCTCAGCGAAGCAGCGGACAGAGAATCTGTGAATGTACTGATCATGGCACTTGGGAAAAAACAGATTATAATGACATTCCAACAACAATAATCCATATTGCAACTGCGATCCAAGCGTGACCTGAATTGTGAGCTTGTTTTGGACGGGGGCATGGGGAGATGGTGAGAGTGCAGTAAAAAGGGTCAAAGTCAAGGTCTGCTGGAGACAATTCATGTGTCGCAGCCAGATTGGGCTGCTGGAGCGCCCGGCATGGGGTCCCTCATTCAATATGTGACATACCCTATTGGCCCTGGGTCGACTATGCTGGGAATGCAGGGTCTTGATGGATGAAGGTTAGGGTGGAGGGTGGAGGGTGGACGGAGGGGGCTGGGAGAGTTGACACAGAAAACACAGCTTGACTGTGTTTGCGCAGTTGTGTTGCAGTGTTGTGATGCTCCACATTCGTTGAGTGGCATCATGAGATATTTAGTAGTAGTCGTCGTTTTTCGCACAGATAAAACTATACTTGCGTGTAACTACACCCCTCAAAGTACATGAAGTGTAATGTCCTGTATATCTCATTTGGTATAAGTATTTACTTATCCTCTTGTTATTCTTACTTGTATACTTTACTGTATCATTCAAACTACTTCTTAACTAATATTTACTATGCAATGCTATGCTATGCTAGGCTGTGCTAAAGGTGTTTACACTATTCTATGAATTAATTACATTTTCTGAATAGGATCTTATATGCACATATTATATGTGTGTGTGTGCGTGGGTGAGGTGTGTGTCTCTGCCTACATGTTTCTCATGTTTCTATGACTGTGTGGGAATATCTGTCCGTCAGTCCTTGTGTGTGTGTGTGTGTGTGTGTGTGTGTGTGTGTGTGTGTGTGTGTGTCTAACGAGGCTCAGACAGCAGACCAGACTGTGGTCTGCTGAGGCTACGGGGTTAGGCCCGAAGAGCAGTGGGCCTCTTTTGCCACAGCAGGGATTCAGCTTGCACACACACACACACACACACACACACACACACACACACACACACACACACACACACACCATATAACACTTATAAGCCATTGTTACTTGTCACTTAACCAACAGAATTATGACATACAAATTAAAGTGTCTTAATGAAGTCTCTCCTGGCTTCAGGGTTCAATCTGGAATACTTCACAATAAACTTTTGCTCTGTATTGACCTGCTTATGCTCTGTGTCACTCCTGGTCAAAAGTGTTGCAAAATCCTTATTTTGCTCACTTGTGGCCACACTGAAACACACCACTCCTTGTTTTGTTTTGTAGTTCAGCCACACTTCCTGGAATTATCCTTTTGGGGAACCAAAGTGTTTTCGCACAGTGATATCAAGCTGTCTGTACTGCTTGTGCCTTCTGCATATCAATGTTGTGACAGCATGTAGATGGCCTTACACCTAATGTGCTTATTATCCCTTATTATGTTTACATTGAAAAAGACTCACCAATCTACCATAGCCATATGACCTTGTGAGACATACAGCAAATTGTACAGTTTGCAGATACATGCTGTACAGCTCTCATATTTTATCTCATATGGCCTTGAGGGTACTTAACAGCAGAACATAGACGATATAAAATTACAAACATGTCCATTATTTTGAAGGTGACACGCACTCAGACAGAGTTGAATGTTTGGAAACAAACATGCAGACTCACTCCACAGAGCAAAGCGCTGCTGAATGTGCAGTGTTTCGAGGCAGGGTTGCCTGCGGTTAGCCACAAGGTGGTACCATGGAAGCCACATTAGGGAAAGCTGCAGAGTTTGAGGATGGAGAGAGCGAAGTCGGCCATTAATCATTAAAATGATGCTACTTCAGCTGAGTCAACACCACTAGCAAAATAGTACCCTGTTTGGTGGAACGACCACAATTGAACTATTGCAGTGAGTCAAAACATATATAACTTTAAAAATAAGGGGATCAAACGTTAGGCATATTTTGGAACTTTTATACAGTGCTTATTGAAGTGGGAATGTTTGCAATATAGAGATGTAATCATTCAATCCACAGTAACCATTCCAACCATTCCATTGTTTCCTTAATTTTTGCCTCCTTTTGTTTCCCACTGTCTCCTTTTCAATCCTCCCTCCCCGTCTTATATTTGTCTCCACTCCTAAACAAAACACGTTTGCAAACCGGGAACGATCAATCAATCCACAATTTCAAACGTCATTATTATGGCTTGTCTTAAGTTTAACACGGACCCAAGTCTCACAAACGGTCCCACCGGCACCGAGTTTGGCGGCCTCTGCTGGACACAGACTGAACTGCTCACCAAACATAATTATCCAGTTCGATCAAAATGTATCTTATCTTTTGGGCGCGACAGAATTTAATCACTTTTCTAACTTCAGATGTTTCCCATGGGAAATAATAACCACATACCTAGTTCCCAAAGTGCAAAATTGAAGTGTACATTATAACAACGAAGTCAGTTTGCCATAAGCGCGCCTGTGTGATTAAAACTTATCCGTGCGTATTGCGCACCGGTCTCAAAACACGGACGTCATCATTGAATCGGAGCAAAGTCATCTGCCTCTCCACCAGCCGGTGTCTCTTCGTGTGCTGTCTGACTGGACTTGTCTTCTCCGCGCCGGGCTTGTTCGCTAAGGGTTAAGGCTGCCAGCGCTTTTACGCACAGGTGTCTCGCCAGTCGAACCGCAGCCAGTAAACTATGGGAGACGCGTTCTCTCCCTCCTCTGCCCCCCCTCTTTGATTAAGTTGATCATAACTGTAACCCAGCTGGGATTTTCCGCTCGCCTACACGAACCACTGTAATTCATGTCGTTAGATCCCTAAGTGGGTTTGCATTCCGGAACCTTAATCTCTTGGCGCTATTAAACGTGGAGCGACGAACCCCAAGAAGCTCTGCTGGAATCCAGACTGGCACCGACAGCGCTGGTTCGCCAAAGAATCTCCTTTTCAAACTTCGTTTTCCAGACTTTTCTCCCGCTGGATTGTGTTTTTCCGCCGCTCCTCGGACATGTGGTGGATGCTTTTCCCGCGGTGGATTTGGTTTCTTGCGGGACAGAGTTACATGTTGCTCCTCTCCATGGGCAGCTGCGGGGTGAGAGCGATGCCCATGCCCATGCCGGTGGCCAAGGTGGTGTATTCCCACGCCGGGTTGTGCCCGAACGATCTGAACCCCAACCTGTGGGTGGATGCTATGAGCACCTGCATGCGGGAGTGTGAATCTGACCAGGTGAGCCCCTTCGGGGAGTCGTGGGTATCTTAAGAAGTTTCGGGTGTGTGAGGAGATTTTGATAACTTGAATTTGTTATTTCAGGAGCATTTGCCGTCAATTCAAGGATTGCATCATTTCGCCCCCTCCCTTTGTCCCCCTGCCTGTGTCCCTCTCTGTCTTACACACACACAGAGGCACACAGAGGTCCATCTTTCTTTCCTAATATTGGCTGTTATTCCTCAAAGAACATTCCCAGCACTGCTGTGCAAAAAGATGAAGATGTATGTGTCCGATGTTGTTGCTCCCATGTTCACATCGAGAGGGTATTTTCTTTTTACAACTGGGGACTGGAAGATATGAACATTGGGTTTCTCCCAGGCTGCCCGGTTTGGTGCTGGTGTTGAGCAATGGACGTCTCCGTATTTGTGTTCATCAGTCATTTTCCATGATGCTCCCCTATCATGCTGTTCTCTGTTTCTCTTTCTCCATATCTGGCCTCTCACTTCCACTACTCACGCACCCTTTCTGTTGTTGATACTATTGTAAATGATTATCATGAGATGACTAAGAAGACACTGTAACATGGTTACCAACTATCGTTTCCTGTCTGACCTTTAGGACTGCGAGACATTTGAGAAGTGCTGCCCCAACGTGTGCGGTAACAAGAGCTGCGTGGCCGCGCGGTACATAGACATCAAGGGCAACAAAGGCCCCATCGGAATGCCAAAGGGCGCCACCTGCGACAAGTTCATGTGCTCCCAGCAAGGGTCCGAGTGCGACATCTGGGACGGCCAACCTGTGTGCAAGTGTCGGGACCGTTGCGAGAGAGAGCCCCGCTTCACCTGTGCCTCAGACGGCATGACATACTACAACAAGTGCTACATGGATGCCGAGGCCTGTTCCAAGGGTATCTCTATCTCTGAGGTCACCTGCAGGTAACATGTTAAGTATTTTAGATCTTTACCATTTGTTGCTGCTCAGAGGTAAATTGTTTTTGTTTGGGTTTTTGTTACTAAGGCACTGAAAAAAGACCGTCAGTGACAGTCTGACAATACTTCTTGCTGCATGACGGCCCGCAAACAAGCTTAAAATTCAGTTTTCCTTTCATTTGTGTTTAAGAATGGTAAAATAACCCCTGTAGAAATAGTTCCAAGTATGTTGCCATTGACCTGCTAATTCAATGGACCTACAGGTATCACTTGACCTGGCCAAACACTAGTCCCATTCCAGAGGAGACCACCCAGCACCCCACCACTGCCCTCCAGACCACCCTTCCAGCCGACATCCAGCTCCCCATCATACACAGCAACGGGCCAAGCCACCAGGCCGTTTTCGTTGGCGAGACGGCGAGCTTCCTTTGCGAGGTGTCTGGGAAACCACGTCCGGAAATCACGTGGGAGAAACAACTGAAAGGCAGAGACAACACCGTCATGAGACCTAACCATGTGAGAGGAAACGTCGTGGTTACCAACATTGGCCAGCTGGTCATCTACAACGCCCAAATCCAGGACGCGGGCATCTATACGTGTACGGCGAGAAATGTCGGGGGTAGCGTATCTTCGCACTTTCCCCTCGTAGTGATCAGGAAAGAGCCGAAAAATAAGAGCGCAGACGGGAACAGCACCAACTTTCCAGTTCCGGCTGAGGAGTGCCTCAAAGCTCCAGACATCGACAGCTGTGGGGAGGAGAGCATTAGCTGGTACTACGAATCCAAGAGGAACAACTGCTTCACCTTCACCTACAGCCAGTGCAACAAGAACCGCAACCATTTCGACACCTACGACGCCTGCATGCTGTCTTGCGGGGCAGAACTGGCCGCGCCCTGCAGCCTGCCCAGCCTCCAGGGGCCCTGCAAAGCCTACGAGCCCCGTTGGTTCTACAGCAACACCCTGAAAAAGTGCCAGTCCTTCGTTTACGGAGGCTGTGGTGGCAACGAGAACAACTTCCAGTCCAAAGACGCCTGCGAAGAGATGTGTCCCTTTCCCAAGAACCACAACTGCAAGGTGTGCAAGCCGCGGGGCAAACTGGTGGCCAGCTTCTGCAAAAGCGACTTTGTCATTCTGGGGCACGTGACTGAGCTGACGGAGGAGCAAGACTCCAGTCACGCTCTGGTGACAGTGGAGGAGGTTCTGAAAGATGACAAGATGGGCCTCCGGTTCTTTGGCCAAGAACCCCTGGAAGTGACCCTGCTGAGCATGGACTGGAACTGCCCCTGTCCCAACATCACGGTGGCAGAGGGGCAACTCATCATCATGGGAGACGTTCACAACGGTATGGCCGTCCTACAGCCGGACAGCTTCGTCATCTCCTCCAGCCCTCGCAAGATCAGGAAGCTGCGGGAGGTTCTATACAAGAAGACGTGTGATTTTCTCAAAGATCTGTCCTCTGCTCAGTAGATTGGCACAAAGTCTCTCCCAGTGACCTCACCAACCACCAAACTAGCGGGTTAGCTAACGTTAGTGTGGGCTTGGTTGCCTCTTTCTGAAACACTCATTCTTTCCTCGCTATCGCTCCATTTAATTTCATTCCTTAAGCCAACAAATGTCTAGATGCGTCTTTAGAGTCAAATCCAAGTGAGTCTCCTTTTCTCAGCGGTGTCACGCTGTCTGGAAAAGTCGAGAAGACTCTTTTTAGCCTGTATTTAATCATTTGTAACAATATACTAAGCTGACAGTAGGCATTTCCTTTCTAAAAATGATATCAAATGACACTAATGTCATTCATTTAACAGTGTGTTTTAATATGAGTTGTTTTCTCACCTGTTCTGTGGCGTATCTGTAATATCTGATGCAATGTGAAGCCTCATTTTGCCAGAATTATATAAGCTCCTTGATTCCATTGAATGTGGAATCCATTTTGATGGGTATCATTTTTACATGGACCTCTGTTCTTCATATTTATTTGTTATTTTTTATCCTTTATAGTGTTATTACCAGTGGATCCACACATAAGCTCTCTGTATCTCTGTGAATCTGAGGGCAAAGAGAAGAAGAGACTTATTTTTGTTTCAACTGTCCTATATAACAGCTTTACACGGATTACGAGAAATAAAGATGGTTTGAAATCGACCGCTGTTTTCCCGACTCTTTTGTGCCGGTGCTTGCGCTTGCGTGTGCTGTTTTCGCAGTTGACGTCCCGTCATCCGTGTCCTCCTCCTTTCTCCTTTTCCTCCTCTGTTGCACACACAGGGCCTTAGCGTGGCATTAAAATCTCAAGCAGGTCACATTCCAGTCCAGCTGTGGTGGCCCGCAGAGCTGTGTGTTGTGTTGTGTCTGGGTCTGGGGCCCTCGCATAGCACACACCCCACCGGCCATCCATTGGCCTCGCGCGGCCCCTTTCATGTGCGAGAGGCCAGGGTGAAAGGGAAGAAGAGGAGGAGAGGGATGTTGGCTGACACTCTCGCACACTCTCTCTCTCTCTCTCTCTCTCTCTGTCACTCTCTCTCTCTTCTCGCTCAGCCGCATCTATGTGCACTGCAGAGAAAAGGGGAAGGAATGCAAGCTGACTACAAAGTCAACCAGAATTCAATGCAAGACGGAAATGGAGGCATTAATGAGAAGCTGGTGGATAGGATATGAATTCTCTCTGTCATGCAAAGACAGACAGACACACACACACATACCCAAGTCAGCGCACACACATTCAGGGGCAGATTGCCTCTCATCTGAGTTCATGGTGGCACACCTCCAGAGAGCTCTTGTTTCAATCAAATGTTGAACTTTTGACTTGGCTGGGCTTTATGTAACGGTTTTATGCCTGTTTCTATATAGGCTGCCGCTGTTCTTTGGAATTAATAACCTCTTTTTGATTTGGCTGGGGAAGATGTGTAAGGAAGGGGAATTTCCCAGGTCTATACACAGCACAACCACTACATTTAACATAAGGTGTAAAAAGTAAGGTTAGGTACCATGGCAAACTGGAAAGGAAACAAAAAAGCAAAAGGCCAGCTTCCCATCGCCTGGTTTGCTCCTATATTCTCAAGTCTAGCCTCCTTCTTTTCTGCCCTCTTCCTCAGCTGTCTGCCCACTCAGACGGACCGGCAGCCGGGCTTAGGCAGCACCCTCTGACCCCGCTAATGAAAAAGAGGCCGCCAAGGAAAAGGCCACCTTTCATTAACACTGCTGACAAGTGTTAAGCAACTGGCTGAACTCCAGACAAGCACCTCACGGTCGCCTCGCTGCCCTTCAGCCAGCTGCTGATTTCTGGATCCAAGTTCACTTGGAGACCACCGGTCTGCCAGACAGACCATAGTAGGTAGGCAGGAAAAAGGGGGCGCAGCGCCCTCAGTCTCTGTCGGGATTAAAAGTATGCAAAAACATTTGGAAAATGGCAGTCTAGAGAAGATGTGCTTGGTTAAGCATCTCACAATGAACTTTTTCTGACCTTACCGTCTATAAAACAACATGAAAGTGTGAGAGTGAAGTGAATGCTGGGTAAGTTGCTTGTATTACAGAATTATGCAACACACACGCACGCACACACGCACACACGAGCATTTTATCCAACCACTGCTTTGCCCATCTGATCAGCGATTCAATATTTATTCATTTCACAAAAGGGCCACGTAGCTTTGGGTATTATAAGATCATTATTCATCTACTTGCCGATGATACGACATTTTTTCGCACTTGTCTTGAACGTTCATTAATTTTTTTGGTGACTTCCGCCGCGGCGGGAAATGCTTTTATTCTGAAGTGGATAAAACGGTATGATGCTGACAATGTGTAGTTATATTGTTAGCATACTGCACAACACGTTTGTCTTTAAAAATTGAGTCTACGTCTTCGTTGATTAGTGTGTAAGTGTTTCAAATTTCTCTTGCACCATATTTGCGATGGTAATGTTTTGTGTTGAGTGTTGGTTCAGTACTGTTTAACCTAGTCAACACATGATATGAAGGCCGAAAGTTTTCTTTTTAAGTTTGCGATAGGCTAAATTTGTACTGTCAATATTTTATCGTATGTGTAATTTCACTTAAGTTACACAGAGGATGCGTATTTTTCTTGAACTTTGCGCATAATGAAAATAGTGGACTAGCACTGGACATCCTCTATCGTCTATCTTCAAAAGCTTCTCCACCGATGTCTTGTTTTCTCTTTGATTTGGTCTACTAAAAACGCTTCATCCCCACTATGTGCAAGATGTACTAGATTACTCCCGTAAAATTTACATTCCCGAGTCAAGTAAAGCCAGTTTAAATTGTATAGCGCCAAATCCACACCCCTCAAACTTCATGTAGATGTCTCGGCATGTAACATGTAGATGTCCATGGTAAATATTGATACGTGAAGTCACTTACATCTTCACATTCGCATATACACGTGTCATGGGTGCGTCCAAATACATGAAATACACACGTGTACCTGACAGCTGTAAGTGCTGCAGCATTAATATGAAATGAGAAGATTGTCCTCTAGATGGCAGTATATCCATTTCAAATACAAAACAGTCTGCAGCTCAGCCTCTCCATATAACCATCGATCATTCGAAAACTTTCTTATTCAGATTCTCTCTCTCTCTGTGTCTCTCTCTTTCTCTCCCTCTGTCTCACGCGCACACACGCAAGCGCACACACGTACATACACACAAGCACGCATGCGCACACACGCACAGCCACTTAGCCTGTGAATGCCTCTACAAGCATTCAGCCAGATGGTCTGGTAAATCATGCCCAGTGTAATGGATGTGTGATAGTGACACACACACACACACACACACACACACACACACACACACACACACACC
>OMPJ01016261.1:5361-20097 GCA_900312935.1 Carapus acus
CCCATCGTACACACTTCTGCATTTGAATGTATTTGCATAATAATGATTACTTAGCTCTGCGCTGTGTAAATAACAGGCTGCTGCCTGCTAGCTGTCCTCATTTCCTCACTGCTTGTGACAGGTTAGGTTTCTGAGGAGGCCTCTGGTGGGCTAATGACAACTCGACACGGTCCGGTTGTAGTCACTTAATCGTCAATTATCACACACACACACACACACACACACCTATATCTGTAAAAACAAATCAGCAATTCCCATAGCATATGCAGCTATTTCGCTTTTTTCCTCCCCAAAGCAATGTACCCTCCTGCAAAGATGAAACTACTGACCTCAAGCATAAAACTTCATGCACAGGATAATTGTGTCACAATTTTCCATTACATTGTCACGATACACGGGAAAACAACTTAAAGTTGCGCGATCCATCCGCCCACCAATCTCAACCTCCGTAAGTGCCTCTCTCATTGATAGATGCCTCCAAATGGTCCTAAGTACGTGGCGGGGTAACTTGCAGGCATCTATAAACACAGAGCGTTTACCTTAATGTGTTGGGAATGAGAGGCTTTCATTGGCATGCAAACAGCAAACCCTCCCTGAACTGTTATTTATGAACCTGACTCTTATTAATGAGCAGGAAGAAGATTGATGGAGTCATTCACCCACGCTCTCACACAGAGAGAGGGAGAGAGACTGAGACAAAGAGACACCAAGAGAGCAAGATTGATATATTTAACATTTTCATGGTCTACCCAAATGTAAATAATGTAGCCAAGCTGATGTGGTTTCCCGCTAAGTGACTAATGCCGTAAAAAGTGAAGGATATCAAAGTGCAGCTTAGTTTTTGCCGGTAAATGAAGTCACGGATGTGTGACAGCATATAACAATATACTATCCAACCATCGTTAAGTCCCGTCTAGTAGGCCCCTTCGAAGAGACGCGTTATACTTTATGTTGTGTGTCAAAATTCCACCGTGCACTCCTGCAGCATTTCTCCCTCACCGCCTCATTGTTACTCTCCATCACTCAGCTCTTTTATTTCGCTTTATGTGATCAGAATGATGATCAAACCATCTTACACGTATGTCGTAATGGCACTAAAGTTCCCCCAGTCTAATATCTGACAGCGTATCACTGCACCACACGGACGTGCTCCAACAGCACCACAATTACCGTTAATAACCTTCATGGAAATCAGTCGGAGAGAGAAAAGCCTGCAATCGGATGAATAGCGTGTGGAGAGAGGACGAGACACACATTTCAACTAGAAAGCACTCAGAGCGAGCATACCTCCACCTAGGCTGAGTAGCGGCCAGGTGAAGAGGATGTTGAGAGGACTGCACACAAGGGCATCAACAGGGATTTACATCAAGCCACATTTCACATTTTTTCAGTTTTCTCAGTCACACATCCATCAGCTTGACTGTTGTTTTATGTTCAGTTTGTTTTTATTTTTTTTAATCATGAATAATCGGAATTTCTGTAGTTGATCGCAAATGATTGCTTACTGTATTCAGCCACACTTGAAGACATTTTTAGTGCTCTTTAACATGCTTAACTTGAAACCAATGTTGCCACAAGGCCGGACTTGAGTGTGATTCACCAATGTCAATCGTTGGACTAGTTCATACGCCTTAAACAAGCATCACATGCAACAGAAATGGTGGAGTGATTCACAATTAAGCCTGCCTTGAAAAATTCCTATTGCAAAAGGACAAAAGACAAACTTTCCGTCTCCACGACTGTGGACAAAGGACAGAAATGATAAATTGGCTTGCTCTGGCATCAGCAGGGACACGGTGGAGGACTGCCAAGCTCTCAGTCTTCCTTCGAGGGAGCCATTTGTTACTCCCAAAGCTCTATCTAAATAGCAGACGCCTTCAGCCCATCCTCGTTTTGGTTTTTAAGCTGCACATCTCTGCATTATTCCTGCTTTCCCGCTAGCCCTGATGAGAGCCGTCCACCCTTCCTCTGCGCCTGAAGCTTCTCTCAGCGGTATCGCCTCCCACCCAGCGCCAGTCTGCACAGTCCGTCACCGACTTTAATCCTTCATTCAAGCTCCGCTGTGGGTTAACTCCATTGGACACACTCCCACCCGTCTCAGAGTTTTACCTCAAGAGGCAGCCGAGGAGCACGAAGAGTTGGGTGAGTTAATGTGCAACACGCTGAGACGGGGGAGGGAGAGAGAGACCCAGAGAGTGGATGAGGAAGGGGAAGGTGGACAAGTGCTGTGCGCTGTGCCTCCACACTCTCCTAGGCATCAGCGGGTAAGCTTCATGTAGGAGTAAATCAGGATCACTGGGAGGAAAACACCTTCCTCCTCCCTGTGATACGGGAGCATTGGGGATAAAAGTCTGCGCGGCCCACGATGGCTTTGTGTTAACCAGAACAGGTGACTGATCAAAGCCACCACAGCAGGATGGGGACGATCAAAAAGCCCTCTTGAGATGATCTGTGACAGGCTAGACTGCGGTGATAAGGGAACTGCTGCGAAATGTAGCTGCTTTATCCAAGAGGACTATTTGTGGGACAAAGTGTTTTGATTCAACTGAAATCCTCCATAATGCGGTGGAAAACAGGGCGCAGGGCTTCCTGTCCTGTATTGTACTGTGTTCATTCCACCTTCTTAAGGAGGAGGAGGGGAAAATGCTGAAGTACCCTAAAAATAAAACTAAAATGTGATGGGTGGACACTATCCACACAGAGATAAATCACTGCAGGTGAACAGCAGGCAACACACAATAACAATACAGCGAAAAGGGAACTTTAAGGCTCCAGACATCTTGCAAAGGGACTGCTGCTCTTTTTTGGAGTGTTTGGGAGTTGCACCCAGAGGGAACATTTTCTACCTGAACTGGGGAATGCACATCTCACATAGAACCGCTCTGAAAGTGGGACAATAGGGCCTGGAATGTAGGACTGCGTCTAGCACATGTGCTGTGTTAAGCGCAGTTCCTACAGTGAAATATTCCGACTTAGCATCCAGCACTCAACTCCTTAGAGACTTACCTACACAAAGTTAAAAAGTGAGTAAAAGTGGGATACACCAGACAAAAGCATTAGCACAAATGTTCTAGAGTCTGTTACAAAGTTTCAAAGAGTCATGTGAGGATGAGAGAGATGTAAACAAACAGGCTGAGTAGGATGAGAGAATGACTGTCTACTAACACTAATTGTACGTGACATTCAATTGTGAATGTGGCAGTGGATGTATCCCCAAGCACCCTAATTAGTCCCTACAATGAAAAGGACGAACATTCAAGAGCGAACAAGCCCTTGTTTGTTTGTTTGTTTGTTTTCTGTTGTTGACTGACGGGTCACCACCAGGATAGTGATTTAGTTCAATCAATACTGCAGTACATGAACCTGCACAGTGCCTAAAACTGTACGCAGGCCTGAAGAGCTGCAAAGGCCAAAGTGATTCCTTCCAGTGACATGTCATCCTTCCCGATGGGAATCTTCAGGCTCATGACATGGGACTCATTACTGCCCCCTCAATATTTAGCACAGCCTCTTACAATGACACTCAAGGTTGGGGGGAAAAAGGGTTTCCGGGCTTCAGAGAGGCAATTAATGTCAAGAGTAAAATTGTCAGCAGAGCTGAAAGCTGGAAAGTATTGCTAATATCCCTCATTAGCACGATAAAGGTTTTCACCCTCTGTCCATCCCCATCTGAACAAAGTTGCCGGTCCAAGACCTCATTAAACGTTCAATCAGCAACAGAGCTTCTCTGCACATCCTGCATCTTAATCACAGGCAAAATGGCGAAGAGACGCGCTCTTCCCGTACGTCTTTTGACAACAACAAAGACAACAATGTCGACTTCATCGTCAAAATCAGCTGAGTGGTTTGACGATTTTGACATGCTGCAAAACGAGGCTTCAGCCTTTTACTTTCACAGTCCTGAGATCATAGAAATCTGGAGTCTCAGTTCAAATGTGTGTGTGTGTGTGTGTGTGTGTGTGTGTGTGTGTGTGTGTGTGTGTGTGTCGGTATGTGTTTCCCACATTAACATGCAGCTCAGTGCGGAAAGTGCATTGGCCCATAGCTAATGAGTCATGTTCCCCATCCTCCCCATAGAAGGCTGATGTTCCCAATGAGATGTGCCTCCATTCTCATTCCCTCCACCCACACTTGCTAAGGAATGCTCCTCTGCCGACATCCTCACTCCCCACCGCTCACCTGGAGCTGCTCACATCAGCACCGCCATAATGGGGTGTGAAGTGTGAAAACATTTAACTGTGAGGCAGGTTCATTTGAGCTGCATCATTTCCAACCCGTCCAGACAGGAGACGTGTGGCTTTCATTACACTTAATATCCAAACAGACATGGGCAGCATGCAGGTGCTGAATTCCATTTACTGTTTTCCATTTATGTTTTACCTTCAGATAAATAACAGCCGGGGGGCTCAGTGAGTGCCAGCGCCGTGTATTCATTGCCGGGTTTGATAGGTCGGTAATGTCTTGCCGTCAAACCGCCTGTGGCAACTTTCCGTGCGCTCACCTTATCAGCCCTGACCTTTTGAACCTCAGGGGTGTTTACTTAACTAGTCCACGTCTCCGCTACATGGAGATTTGTGTTGTTTCCTCCGTCTCTCCACGATGTTCTTGCGGACTGAAGCTGCGGTGTAGCGTTACAGCACTCAGCTAGAAACTGTTTACCTTCCTGTGCAGCGGCCCTGTGGGAAAACCCTTTTTGCACACTGCTGACCACTGGGGCATTTTCACTGAGCCTAGCAACTCGGCGTCCTACTTGCCTCTGAACAAACAGCACACCATACTTCACGCGGGACCTTTGATTATGGAGTCCTCCCTCTCCATCTGATGGTAAGAATCATAACCACTTATCCGTGTGGCTGGTGCCACAAGGTGCGTCCCACTCTGATTCCCCTGTGATGCCCAGGTTCCTTTGCGGCGCTCAGGAGAGCCCTCCTGTCTAATTACCATTGCCCTGCAGAGTCTCCTCTGTGGCCCTAAACCCATTCGTATGTTCTGCTCTTAAATTACCCTGGCTAAGCATCCCTCCCACACACACACAGACTCCCTCTCAACTCAAGCCCATTACACCGCTTGTCCCTCCTTGTTCACCTGTCAGAGCTTCAGAGGCGTGAGCGTCGTCTGTCTCATGATGGGGTCATATGGGCCGCGCCTACACAGTATTCCTCAAATAAGCTCTCCCTGCAAACACAAGCCTCATTACGGAGTCCAGCAGAGAGGGATCAGCAGTGCTTTGGGTGCTTTTGAAGGAGAGCGGTCTCTCAAGCCCCCTGGTTTTCATGGTGGCAGTGCCATGGGAGTCTTGGACAGTGCGGAAAGCATCGAAAACATCAAAAAGCAATCGTGGCAATGGCGCACACGCAAAGGAGGAGGGAAACCAGCTTGCAAGTGCAGCCAAAAGCTACAAAGTGATGCAAGTCAGACACAGACAGGGTGCAGGTCAATACTCCAATGGTATATCAGGTCCTGACACAATGTTCAGTGATGTGTATTTTTATCGTCACACTGCCACGATGCTATAAATCCAGTGGCCATTCCAAGTTTTTCTGTCATCTGCAGTGCAGCCCTGCCTTGTAGTTTATTGCCGCTTTTAATATTTTAGTCCCACATGGCTGAAATATTGCCTCCCCAACCTTCTGGCTCCCCAAACCACGGGTGAAGGATTGGACCCGGCGCAAATCTGGGTTGTAACCAAGCCGCTCTTTCATGTCCATTTCCCTGCAAGCTGTTCCTGGACCTTCGCAAAGGCCACTGTTTTTCCTCTTGCTGTGCTAATTTATCTAAAAGCATAGCACCCTGACAGCCAGAACCCTGAGCTGCCTTTATGGGTGAGGGGGGTGATTCTTATCCAAAGCCACTTGGCCCTTCCATCTGCTTGGCCCTGGAACCCGGGCATCTGCTGGCTGCTATTGTTAGACTTTGTCAGATGACAGGCCAAGACCCTCATGGGGAACCTTGGTCAACTCTCATGCGCAATGCATGTGTGTGTGTTTGTATATTCATGGACGCGGTGCAACTGATTGTCTTAGAGGGCCAGCACCGGAGCTGGCTCGGGTCACCGCTGCTGCCGTGGTGGCCGGTGGTGTGTGGGCGGCAGCAGCCAAAAAAAAAAAACGCTGGGAGCCCTTGTGCCATCCACACTGACGTGCCTGGGTGACCTCCAGCCACAGTTAACAACTCCTTCCTGGGGTAACAATTTATGTTGTCATAGTCTGCCACTTCCAGTGCAATTCTATCTGACTTTCAGCTCTGAAACACAGACACATGGAGCAAAAATGCAATCGTTGTCACGGTGAAAGCAAAAACAAAATTGTCTGTCATAAAAGAAACAGATACACTGTACACGTCGAAGGCAAGTCCAGATAGGGAGCAGATGGTTGAGCAGAACAACCAGTTGTACTCAACCTTTAAATCTAATCTTGTTCCGTTCCTCTCCTAAAATTTTTCCACCTATCTTTTCCTGCCTTTGCACCATTTATGCTAACCTATTGGAGCCTCATGTACTGACTTTTTATCCTGCAATTTAAATCATCATCAAACCTACTGTACATCCCCGATGCTTGTGTTCTGGAGAGGAGAGGACTAGAGGAGTCTATCTAATAACAGACCTCCATTTCACCCCCTGTTTACTCTCCTTCGCTTCTTCCTGTGTTCATCTTCGCTGCCTTTCCCAACATTCAAAGTTTCACACATTTTTGCAGTTGTGAATAATAACAAATGTTGATTCCCAAATCATGAAAAATGTATGTGTGAAGCATGCATAATTAATCACTTTAATTCCAGCTTTCCTGATGTGTTGAATTATAATTATGAGGGGGAAAAGGATGACGATAATGTAAGGAGATGTAGACATCTCAGTAAAAGAGGAGAAGGAAAATATCAAAGATTGTTGTGAGTTTGAACATCTCTTTCCAATTTCAGGGCACAGGATGGTTATGTGGACATACACGGTTAACACGGTTAATCCAAAAGTACAGTCTGAATAGGACTGCATGACGTAACTCACATTCGCTGTTTCTTCGAAAATAATCGAGGAAACAAAGACTAAAAGATTATTTCAAAGAAGCCTTTCGGCTAAACACGAGGTTCCAGCAGCTAATTTACTTGTTGTTTTCGATGATGAATAGAAGCCATTATATAATGAATACAAGTCAAGGAGATTTATTGCATACTGTGCACTACAACTTCAATAATACATCCAACATTTGCTTTAGTACAAACATTAACACACAACTTCCCTGAGAAGTAGCCGCATTCATTACAGTCTGTACTATGGACTCTGGACTGTAGCCACCAGAGTGTAAACAAATTACACTTGGTTCTTATTAAGAGGTAATAAATGTAGCATACATACCGTCCATTTACAGACGCAAACACACTTAGAAATGCACAAGCAGTGCTGACTTTCAGACATTACCGTCTCTCCATAACAGCGAGTTTAACACACTATACAATATAAATGATTAAAGGCACGACTAATGACTGTCAATAGCAGGATTGAGTTTTAAGAGTTCAAAAACGTGTTTACATGTGCTTTAATGGAGCAGGGGATGGAGATGAAGAGGTGGGGGTTGGCTTGGCTTGAAACCACCATTCTTTGGTTTCAACAGTGGTACAGCGTTTGCTCTGGAGGTCCACACAGAAGGAGGCACCATAGCTTCAAGACTGATGCTTATCACCCAGCAGGTAGAGCTGAACATCTCAGCGCAAGGCTATTCGCTAATGCTAGATCCTCATGGGGGGTTTTGCATTGGCCAACTTCTCAACGCCACAAGCAAATTGTCAGAAATCTGTTTCATGGTATCGGTGGGATAGTTCACTTTTGTGAGTTTGTGTGTGTGTGAGGATGCCACAAATAGAGAATACATTATAGTCACTTCACGAGACGATGACTTACAGAGGGGAAGTATGGCAGCACAGGCAGGGTGCCATAATGCAGCTGCTCACTCACTTCCCCACACATTAATTAGCAGGCAGCAGAGAGGAGAAAGAGATTTGGGGGAAACTGGAAGTGAGAGGAGAAACTTGTTGGTTCCTACCTGGATCCTCTTTTGACAGGTGCGTACTTAATATAGAGCGAGTAATGGCACGAAAATGAGTCACTACAAATTCTACCTCATGATAATACAGCTGCTTTTTTAAAATTTGGGCTATTTCTAATGTGAAAGAGGGAAGAGGTGTGTTAGAGTGATCTGGCATCGTCTCATATCAGTCTGTTGCTTTATTTGAAAAAAAAAGTATATTCACTCTGGTGTCCTAATTTCTTCCTGACAAAAAACGTTGTGTGAGTTCTTCATTAAAACAAACAAACAAACAAACAAACAAAAACAGCAAGTGCCATGTCTTGTTTTTTAGGGTTACTCTAATGATACCATGAAGTTCCAAGTGGACCTCTTCTAAATAACTCCAACACTGGCTGTTAATGTCTAATGTGTCATACGCCCATTGTGTTCAATCCTGACAGTCATAGACACATCCAACAACCCTGCACACCACAAGCTAGTTAATCCATAACATAGAATGTTTTACATAAGTGAGCACAGAAATCCTAAAGAAAGTGGGTGAAGGTAAGACGCAGCTGAGATGTAAGGAAAGAAACGAGGAGGACAAATGTGAGATGAGGAGTGTGTCCTTGCATCGTCAATAGTGGCTCGACTGCTAAAGGCGCCAAGAAAGTGTACAGAATAACTCTGCCCACTTCAGTGTGGTCTGTGATGTCTCATGAATTAAGAATCTGGTCCATTTGCTGCTTTGAAATCAGAGAGTATCTGATCCAAATGTTCAGCGTTAAAATGAAATAATTTCTCAGGGGATTTGCAGGCGTTTTCAGTTGGAATGCTATCACAATAAGGCAACAAACGTCTGACACGCATCAGTATAGAATCTTTGATACAAGAGAACAAGCAGGGAAATGCAATTTGGCACAATTCCCAAAGAAGAATTCCAAAAAAAGTAAGTAGCAGCCAATAGTGTGTGACTTACCGGAGTTAATAATAAACTGCGGCAGCAGCATTTAAAAGCCAGATTGCTCCTGTTAAAGTGCTAATCAGAGAGAACATCCTGACACAGATCCGTCTCAGCGGGCCCATGCTTGGTAATATCAGAAAGATTACAAATACTCTATCAGAGTCATTAATTACTATAGGAATCAAGATCAGATTTAGATGGAACGCTTGAGCTGAAAATCATCAGTCGCCCAAAGGCAACGTTTCCTTTTCAAAGAATAATTAAGCCTTTCATTATTTGGAGCAGGGTTGTATCCCTCGTAATTATCAAGCCTCCATATTAGACTCAGTTAACGGAATGAAAGTGTTCTGGCAAATGTGCTTGTATTCTAATATTTCCCAGTTTTTTTTTTTTTCCAAAAGTCACCCCAGCAAACGGCAAGATGAGACTAATCCTGCCATGCAAAATTGGCAACCTTAGATGACGCCTGTTTAAATACACCAGATATTCCTCAGCTTTGCAAACATATATGAAAAAACATCAATCCTGAAAATTGGGGAAATGAGAGCAACCAGCCTTGGTAAATGAAAAAGGTTTTTTAGCACTACTCCATCTTCCATGCTCCGCACCCCACATCCCCCCCCTTATTTGGCAGACAATACTGGCACTGCAGCAACCATGCTTTGATAATTTTGCATTTGTCTGATGTGTGTTTCAAATTTAAGTACAATCTCCATTTAAGTGGGTCACCCAAGTAAAGGGTGTGTGCGCAATGAGGCTTATTAGCTACGTAGTGCCTATGACTTAACGGGAGTCACTCGAGACGTTAGCAACGGGGACGAGGAGAGGGGAGGATCCGCATTTTATTATCCTCCAGCAATTAGCCAGGAAATGCTACGGGCTCTTTGATTGTGGGATGTTTAAAAATGGAGGAGATAAGAGTGGGCCACAGATGCAGCATCATCGCCTCGCGGTAGGCAGCAGCTGCGGGCGTGAGAGATAGCGCTCCCACCGATCGTCCCCCAGCCAGACAGGAAGGCCCAGATAGGAGGTGCTGAGCTGATGTGTCGGCGATAACTCCTGTCAATCAGGCCTTGGGCTTGATTAAGACACGGGGCTCATGGGAAAATTAGGCCAAGCAAGAGGTTTGACGTTTGGCGGGAGGGGGGTTACGGCAAACTGAGTTCTAAAGGATGAGTAGAGGACGCGCAATCAGGGTTTGTCTTGGCTAATTACAAACAGCGAAGGAGAATCAAGTCAGCCAGCCACCAGGCGGCTGACTGCTTTCGAGGGTTTCCGACTGTGGACGTGGTAAGCACGAGGGGAGGAGTTCAAATTCGTCAGGCGGTTCGTTTCAAGGTTGTTTGCGTGAGTAGTTGTACACTGGCAAAAGTTCAGGCAGTTCTTTAAACAGCCATCATGATCGCGGCAGGAGTTGATTCGAACTTTACACACTAGCTTTCCGTCTAAAGAAAAAGGAATATTAAAGGCTAAGATATTAAAGGCCAAGGTCAACTGCTTGCTATGTACCTATGCTTACTGCTACATCACCATTGCTTATACCTGACACGGCTGATATGACAACAACAGCTACACTTCATTAATTCTGGCGAATCGGACACCTCAATGCTTTGAGAGTCAGAGTCACTGACCTGTTAAATGATATGATGGAGAGAGTAATATAATCTAAGGACTACTTGTCCCATGCAGAGGTGTCCCCTCCCTTCCTGCCGTCTAGTTTTACAGTAAACATTGGTTTTTCCTGGGCTTTTGTCCGTCTCACTCCCAAGTTACCAGAGGACATTTTATTTTGACAGCATCGAATGCACCGAAATCACCCCAAATCCCAGCGCTGCTCCCCAGAGCTCAGATTCGTCTGTTTTACTCTATGCGTGTCACTTCCGGTCAAGGTCAGATGGAATCTGTCACTGTCTTATGCTTCCAATCAAAATTCTGATGAGGGACTTGGCTGTGTCCACAGCCGCTGCCCTTCACTGTCATGTTTGGGGCCCGTTCTTTCACATTTTGAATTGAAATTTTAACTGCACTGTGGGGCTAACTTCAGATGATTTCACCACCAAACCTGTCAGCAACAGTTCGATCATACATGAGCAACAGTGTGATAAGAAAATGGTATACAGAAAGGCTGATTTTATTACATTTGGCACAAACCTTCCCCTAATTGCATTCAAGCACTGCCAAGTCCAGTAACAATTTATTTTATGAGAAAGCCATCATGACAAGCAGTGATCTAATTTTTTTTTTGGACAATGAGGCAAAATTTTAATTACGTAATTTGACTTAAACTCTTTCAATGCCAAAGTCATGACATTACAGACGACCAGAGTGTAACAGAGAAATAAATCATGTCATTATACAGTTTAAAGCCATGGTCACTGAAAGTCGTTTTTGTGTGACTAAATCCAATCATCAAGGTTACGAAACTTATATCTGAAAACAGAGTCACAGATGGTTTGGAGGCTTTTCTGTAAGAACAACTTGTCACCACGGCCAAAAGAGCAAAAGCTATTAAGCGGGGTATTGATTGGTCTCACTGTTATCCCCGTGTTTCTCCGTGTACCTCCAGTCACAACTATCCCTCCCGTCTCTCACTCAAGTTTGAGCACATTGTGACAAATCACTCTAAAATCCCATCTGCTCTCCACAGCCTTCACCCAAGTGACCCCCGTCAGAGATGAGCGAGGGAATCTAATTCTGTATAACTTTTTTAATGTCTCCTTCTGATTAAGATAAGGTCTCTCTGTCTCGTCTCCCAGTATTCTCTCCCTCGCCCTCTTATTCCCCTCTGGAGCCAATTTTGTTTGGTTGGGAACAGTGCTAGATAAAACTGAGAGCTGCGACTTCTCTAATCTGAGGAGCAGTGCTGAGGCGACATGAAGGAGGGGGAGTGAGGGAAGGCGTCTCTCAGAGTGCGGAGAGATGAAGAAGAAGAAGAAGAAGGGAAAAAAAAAGATTGGAATCAGCTTGATGTTGGGTGTGCGATAACACAAAGTCTCCGCCCTCCCTGCTGGGCGTCTGCTTGGTCACAGTTTGACCATGTAAGGCGCTTAACTCCAACTGAGGTGAAGTGAAGGCAACGTGAGCAAGGGAGGAAAGGTAGAATGCAGCCATTTCCAAAAAAAACCTGAAAAAAGGGGGGGACCGGCACTGTTGCTGTGCAGATCATCCAGAAAACACGGGGGTAGTTTGTCAGGCTCCTTTGCCAGACTTGGTATGATGTTGTTGCCATTGCATTGCCCCCTGGTGGATAGTTGGTCCTGTGAATTGAAATAAAAGTACCTGGAGACTTTGTGGCTCCAGGTATTACTTAAGAAATACAGTCTAGTGCCATGTTATAATGTATAAAGGTACCATTTGTCCCGATTAAAACGTCTGGCTTGAGTCTCCTCCAGTGAAAGAAGCATTTAATAAAATATTAACTCTTGCTCATAATGACCTATTTAACACGACAACGTGCTCGTGTGTCCCGCTGCTGAGCGCAGAGAACACTGAACATTTGGGCATTCTGCGGCCTCATAACACAACATGTTCTGTACCATCTGTATTCAAATCGCTCAGCTCGAGCCGAGCAATCATTTCACTCTCAGCATCTATGCATCTGATGCACATTGTGCTCTGCCTCAGTGAGGTGAGTCTAAAATCTTTTTGGAAAATAAGTGATAAGAAAAGTAGAATTAAGAAGTATTTAGCCACAGTATTTGTTCATAATCCACTCACGGATGAAAAACATGACGTTTTTCACAGAGAACTCGAGCTTTTTCTTATTGATATACTGTGCTTCTGAATAAAAATTCAGAAGAAGCAGCTTCAGAAGCAGTTTTCATGCTGTTTCTTTGACCTGTTAATACTAAAACTACTCAATCTCCTGTGGACCTTGACTGTGAAAAAATTGAGCCTACTTCTGGTTTCTTATGTATAAAACCCTGTTTGTCCTACAACTCTGCGTCATTATATTCACCCATGGTTACAAAGTGTCTGCTCACATCTGCTCATTCATCTGTTTAAGTCAAGGTCTCTCCTCGGCTGCTACTCTAGGCGGCCGCCGAGCTCGGATACAGGGTGCGTGCGAGCATAACCGTCATTATCTCCGCTATGTGAACATCGCTGCAACACGCAGGCCATAATTTCTTAATTACGGAGGCAAACCTGCTGCAAAGGCTCTGTTGATGTGAGTTTGTGAGCGCCGAAACTTGGTGCTTTAGAACAACACGCATGATTGGCAATGAGAGCGAAAGATAGAGAGAGAGCCAGAGAGAGGGAGAGAGAAAGCGCCGGAGGGCACATTAGTGTTTTGCGTCCAACAATATGTGCGTCGAAACAATCGCCGTCAGCATCTATTTGAGCAACGCCGAGATTGAATCTGTTGTCAAATTGCAGCTCTGCACTTTTCCTCCTGGCGGCTGGCCGGCGTAACGCCTCTCTTGAGCTCGCCTTTATAAGCTGTGACACTTTGCAGCAGCTTTTCATGGCTCCTTGGAGACCCTGATTTGCTATGCAAGTGTAGCACAACAGCAGGATCAGCTACCAAAGGGTTTTGCACCGTATGAAGTCAGGTGCCCTCTTTTTCTTTCACACACGCAGGTGTAAACCCATCTAGACCGGCCTGTTGGGACCAAAAATAAGATTTGGAAAAAATAATGCAGACAGCCAGTAGGGGGAAGAGACGGCTATATATAGACGTGTGGATATTCAGACAGTAAATAATTGGAAGAAACATTAGTCCCCCTCCAACACTGGTCTTTTCTTACATTACATTACACAAACAAAGCCTTTTTCTGAGAGTTTGGCCGAGCTTCATCTCATGGCACGTTCAAATGTCTAACTGTCTTTGACGCGGGAGCTTCGGTAAAGGATGAGGGCTTCCCGTGGAGCCAGACAGCCATTCTTCTCAAGCATTTGCATATCCTCCTGGAACGAGACCGGCTCCACATTCAGAAAAGGACAGAAAAAGAAACAAACACGCACAATGGAAAAGCTCTTTCGCATGGGGTCTGTATTTGAATAATCCAAGCTTTTCCCCGTCGAAAATATTTTGCGACAGGCACGGCGAGAAAGCCTCCACGTTTAACGTATAGAAATACTGTGGTTACACAATTTCGAGAATGAAAGGATGGATTAGACGATTTTGGTAAGAGAGGAATGAAGTTCTGGGGTGTCACTGTGGTAGTTGTAAAAAAAAAAAAAAAGGGCGGCAGGGGGTGGAGGGTTTGAGAGAGAGAGAGAGAGAAAGAGCAGAAATTTTGCGCCAGCGCTGACACTTCCATTTCTGGGCTCTAATACTCTTAAAAAGAGCTTGCCGAGTTGCATGTTGCTATCATGCCAGTGACACGCTGCTGCTGATCCCTGAATAAGATTTCATCCCCGGCTCGATGGATTAGAGCGGTGAAAAGATTTCAGCTATAACACATTATCTTCTCCAGATGGAGTAAAAAAAAAAAAGAGGAGGCCACCACGACTCGCTGCCGGTGATTCTTCCCCTTTCGCCGCGCTTTCACGCAGACCCTGCAGCTCCAGGCCTGTTCTCACAAACAAAGCCGCAGCAGGAAGAAAGTAGTGACATGCAGGGTTGTTTTTTTGTTTTTTTTTCCGTGCTTCAGTCGGGCTTCCACGACGACCCGGTTTGCTTCTGCCTTCTCAGACTGTCACCTGCAGCGGTGAGAGGAAGCTGCTGTGCTGGTATCAGATCTCCTGCTTCTTCTTCTTCTTCTTCAGTGAATAATGTTCGGCGCGGGCGGCTGTCTGAACATTACACACTGTCCGCGGTGTTCAAAAAAA
>OMPJ01016261.1:20117-34475 GCA_900312935.1 Carapus acus
ATCAAAAAAAAAAAAAAAAAAAAAGAAATAAAAAAGAAAAGAAAAACAGATTAAAGCGATAATCCTTTGTTTGGCCATTTTCGTCTCTCCGCTGGCATCTGTGTCACAGAGGCAAGCGTTAGATCAGCCATGACTGTTTTCCAGAACTACTGGCGGTGTGAACCGGTACAAAAACATGCTTCTTAAATAGATATATAAAAAAAAAGAGGATTATTTAAACAATACAAAAGGTTGCTCCTACACCCCCATCAGGCACAAATGTGGCCCAAATCTTCATCTGGTTGGGCACTCCCCATTTTATCCACCTTGGCACCATTTCAGCCGAGTAACACGGTTTCTCTTTTCTTTACTGTGTATAAACATGTACACGTTTTCCAGACATGCTGCTATTCTGCGACTCATTGCCACTCGGTGGGGTGGAGCTCTACTGCCAACACCTCCTCAGAAAGCATGAAAGTAAGCAAAGTTATACAATGAATGTCACATACGCGATTTATGACACATGGGCTCGAAAACAGAAAGATAAAAATCAGCTCAAAGACTTATAAAAGCGCCCACTAAAAGGAAATAGTCAGTTAAATACCCGAGGAATTAAATTCTTGACTGTGTGCTTTTCCCTGTACTCACTTAGCACCACAAAACCTGCACATCTAGGAGGCTGCAGCCGGTATTTCCATTCATTCCCACACCCATTGTGGCATTACATGTAGGTAATGGTGGGGAGGTTCATTAAGCCGAGTTGATAGTGTCGCTGTAATGTTTCCTCAGCCTAGTGGTGCAGGTAGTGGGAGCTGATGGTTTACCGACTGCACAGCTGGAGGAGTGAAAACAGGCGACGCAGAGGCGAACATTCCTGTGCCGCCATCTGAGCTAGTCGCACAGGCTTTCACTGTTACACCTCCCACCCACCTGGAGTGTCGAAGAAATAGAGTCATAGCTGTGAACTCTGCAAACAGAGTGTGCAGTTCATCCGGCTTCATCTGATGTGGTTCATCTAACTTCATCTGATCCAAATGGATGAGAAACCAAATAAATGAGGAACTGAGTGAGATTCTCGAGGACGTTAAGTCAAACTATCACTTTAAATCCAGCAGAAAATCATCAAAACAATTGAGGACAGTCGACAGAATGACTCACGAGGAATAGAAACATGCCCGTTTTGAAAAATGTTAATCCATCTCACAGAAATGAGACCACAAATTCAGATTCCCAATCCAGTGTTCAAACCTCTTAGCTTGTCCTTATGAATCATGGTTCAGGTGTCACACAAGGCCTTCAAGAAACAAGAAGCCAGAGGATGTAAAAGGTGTCGTATATAATACCGTGTTTTTACAGCGTCTGCACACAAGAACAAAAATCTCACGGAGAAAGTTGGTCCAAAATTGTCCCTGGGTCTATATTTCCACCTTATTCGGGCCCCTGAACCTGCCCGCAGACTTTCTTCACAAATTAGCTTTTCACCTTTAATTATCCAGGGCCTGGCAGGCCACAGAGTGGAGACGATGTTGCACACACTCATTAACACAAACAGAAAACTTGTTTGGAGAAAACAAATGCCTTCTGCTCCCCTTTCTGAAGTTCGTTTAACAATGTCCTCCAGCCACCATTTCCCAACGTGTGAGGAAGTGCCGGCAAACAAGACATCCATCACATTGACAGACAAAACAAATTACAAAGCAAACTGAACCTTAATGTGTCACCAGGGCTAATGGTGTCAAGGCTGCTTGGCAGTGGACCCAGACACTTGTACCCTCCTGCTGCCGATGCTGTCACGCTCGCGCGGCCTCCCTCTGGGACTCGGAAATGAACGAAAAAGTCCTACTGAAGAGGATCCAGGGACTCGTGTTCACCTACAGGTATAAACAACCCAACACACTATCAACAATGCATCAAATCCGGATTGATTAAAGTCTACTTAGCGGCAGGAGGTCAGAACGTGGAGCTCTCATGCAGCCATGATCTATCTGCGCTGAGGCTCGCTAGCACGGGTGAGATTATTCTTTAAATGAATGATGCCGTCTCTCCAAAGCCAATAAAAGTGTAATTACATGCCTTGGGCCTTGGTGACAAAGCCTGAGCCACTGACAGCTACGGGCGAATGAGGAAGAAAGGGATTGCCTCCACTTTTCATACAGGCTTTGGTGTGATCACCTCCATGGGGGGGAGGGGGGTCACCTTGGACGAGACGCCACAATTTTACCAGTCATTTAACACTTAATCCGGCCTCAGTGTGCCCACTCGTGTGTCGTCTCTCAGAGCAACTCTGGCCTTATATCACTTGGAGTCGACATTGCGTTGCGTCACGGCCACCCGTGCAGATAGAAGCAGCAAAAGGAAAAGGGAAGGGGAAACCTTTAGCGGGATGTCTTGGGCGGTATGGATCCCACAGTGATGCGACGCTTCCCCATTTCACACATTTTAAAAGGGAAATTAGATGTAGCAAGTGAGGAAAAATCTTTGAAATGACTTTTGATTTACCCTCAAAGGTGGATTTTTGGAGGTATTCTGATCTCGGCGGCAAGCCGTGCACCAGAATCCTTCAGAGGGTATCACACCTCGGATTGCCAAAATCGCTTCTTAATATTCGTGGCATTGTGCTTCCATCTCATATTCAGAGATAGGGAATATGTTTGGTGGCAGGCAAACTGAGCATGATGAATTGGACGACAAACACTGTAATCCAACATCATCAACGTGAACAGCGGTCTGATGCTGAGCTTAATATGATTTTACAATGGAAACCTGCACAAACAAACGGTGGCCCCGCAAATTATCACCGTCACACTCAGGTTGGTGTTTATTATGCGGTCGCTTGTGTTAATAATTGAATTTTACACAATGTCGAGTCCAATAGGTGAGCAGGATTGCTCCTGTGGTGACAAACAGGCAAAAAAGGAATGGTGTGATGTGAATACTGTAATATGAGATGGCATTGCTCCATTTACATGGAGCACCTCGGATGTGGCAGCATGCCGTGTCATCGTTCAGTCATTCTCAGGGATTATCGTGCATGGAGACAAACACATACTAATGACCGTCTCCACCATCACAAACCGCAGCCTGGGCTTAGGAATATGGGTTATGTGTGAAGAGAGCTTTAAAGCTCTCTGGGGTTTGTCCACATATTAAAAGAGCTGCCAATCGATTTCACAGATAGCAGCTTCCAGCCCTTTGTTTCGATTTTTGTTGGTCAGGAAAGACTTTTACTTGGATTTGGACTGTCAGGGGCAAAGGGTAAATCAATCCTACTGTCTACATCTGTGCACAGAAGAAGTCAAACCTGGTGGTGTAAAAAAAAAAAGAAAGTCTTCCACTGTGACAGATCGTAATGTAATCAACTGTTATTAAGTCATAATGTGAACGAATCAGTGTGGAATGTGCTACCTAAACCCCTCTACAAAATGAGAGCAGGGCAACGCGAGGCAGGTTCTGATTTATTAAAGCCTTGATTTGATGTGAAAGCAAATGTCCCACTACATCAACGAAAAGGGGAACTCAGTCGTTTATCTCCTGAAACAATGCCCCTCTTACACACATTTGTCTTCCTTGTGATCTGATAACAGATGTAACCTTTAAGGGCAGAGTAAGGTAATTTGTACCATATTCGGTGAGTCTAAACACAACTCCTGAGTGTAAATAGCCTGTTCCGCAAACAGATTGTACAGATTGTATATATAGTAAGACTAAATCATATACTATTTAAGTGTACAGTTAACTGAGGATTCCTCTCCAATGTGTATGGCCTCATTTAGTCATCAGAAGGAACAGACATTGGTTCACTGCCGTGCTCAAAGACATTTCAATCTTGCTGAAAGTAGTCTGGAATCCTTCAAACTTTTGCTGTTCAGACAACTACAGTATACAAGAAACAAGAGTTTTCGTGGTTCCACCACAGAAACTGCGGCAACAAAACAGATAAACCACAAAATCAAACTGAGCAAAAGTCTGGTCAGAAAGACTCCATTCAAACTTGTATGTTTGCCTTTTGCAATCTTTTTCCCTCAAGCACCACAAAAGTAGCACTATGCTCACCTCTGAACCATTTCATTAGTGCTCTCCTCGGTGGCTATGATGGCGATTACGACTAAGACTTCTTTCCAGAGCAGCAAAACTCAATCCCGCTGCTTCAAGTCTCTGGGTAGTAAATTCTGCCGCTAACTCAATAATGACAACCTGCAGATAATACGGTCATATTTAAACATGACCGATAAGACTGCTGCAATTTTAATCAATCAATCTCAGAAATGAGAGCAGGAAGTTAATCCATTATTATGCATTGTTCGTAGGTAAATTAAGGTCTCCAGGGTTAATTAACTAGTGGGCTAAGGACAATGTTAATAATGCAGCACTAATACGGGGCAGGTAATAACACACTTGAGAATGTCCTCCTTACTCCTGAGCTTTGCTCCACACCCAGCTGAGTGGAGGCTGAGAGGTGCGCGTTCCATTCGTCTCTGCCATCATCTTAACGTTTACGTCGTTTCAGGTATTCAACTTTACAGCATGAACTGTGATGATGCCCTTTATTTGTATGCTAACGGGGAACAGACACATCAAGAGGTTATAGACACCAATTTTACGTATTATTGGGCGGCAGAAGCTGGATCCCTTTCGTAGAAATAAGCGGTGCAATGGCGCGTGTGGTGATGCAATGTAGGGTAATATCTCGTGAAACGCTACAAAATGCAGCCGCCTCCCGTTGAATGTCATATTTAAGTTGAATAACCAAAACGCTACATCCAAAACTCCCAAAGGACATATCTATTCAATCCACCAATTGTCTCAGCGGTGCATCCCAGAAGGAGGACTTACCATATGCAACAGGAAAAAAAAGGGGAAAATCTGCTTCGACTTTGTTTGATTGTAATGAGCGCAAGAATGACAGGATGATTACTCATCAGCTGCATTCATTTACTGCTCATTTATTCACAAGTGTTCCGGAAAAGCCAAACAAGTCAACTCGCATCTTGAACTTCATGCTAACGGGCCTGAGCTGAAATACCTCAGGAGACTGTTTGTTTTCTGCAGCTGTTTTTAATGACTGATGAATTAATTAATTATTTCTTTCAAATATTATAAAAAGGAATTATCACACCAACCTAAAAATGGTGAGGACCATGGAATGGAACATGACGTAAGACCTGTGAAGGCGGTGTGAAAAGCCTCTTTGCTCCCTGCAAATCGACGAATTTCTGAGTGCTACACCACAAAACACCTCCACGGGTCCGGGAAGACAGTCATTGACAGTGGTTGTTCACCACGCTGCTGAAATTGTTACTTTCTTCAGTTGCTGAAGATTGTCTGTCATTCACGCGCGCACGCACACATAGATGCACACCGATGAACTAAGCAGCATTTGTCCTGGAAACACTCAGGTAAATGGTGGGAAATGTAGATGAGGCAACAAAGGTACCGTGACAATAATTCTGAGATTCACACCATAACTGGATGAAAAAAAAAAGGAAGAACATCTATCAGCCTAAAAATGTGAGGGTTTCATATTTGTCGACCTTTATCTACACATGAAAGGAGGCTGTGTGTAAGCAGAGGTACTGCTGTGCAAGTCATCATTTATCTAGAATTAGGACGAATGCCGACTAAAAATACCCCACACAAGAGAGTTAGGTCTACGCTTCACGAATGCAAACAACAGCGATAAACTGAGGCGATGCATTAATATGCTGGTGTGATAAGTATCTTTATGGAGTATATCGCCTTATTTATTACTACTCATTGTGTTGATGGTTTAGTCACTGGCATTTACACTAAATGCCAGTGACTTAAGTGCCATTTACAAAATGCAGGTCTGGAATAATAGTGGAGACAAAGGTCGTTGACTCCTAAGCAATTTTATGACAATATTACAAGTGTATGAATTCAGCCACTGATATGAGTATTATCTTGAATATGCTTTCCATTAGCTGTGAGCATTATAAATTGGCTTTATTTATGGTCCATTTAAGCCATTTCGATGATTGCCAACCAAGAAGAGTGGTCTTTGCGCACGTAAATGACAAGTTTGACAAAATGTAAAAGAATAATGGCATAACCCACATCTACATATATACAAGCACAGCTAACACGAGGTACGTTTTTTTATGCTTTTCGCACTTTGATTCTAGAATTCTCATTTTCGCTATGAAACATCTGCATCCCGGCCCAGAGCTGGCATAAGAGGAGGACGGCTGCTCCACACATAATATAGGACAAGACAGAAACAGGGAACATTTAGAGCGAGAGGGAGAGAGAGAGAGAGAGAGGGTGTACAGTCGCAGCGAGCTAGCCAGCTGTGATAATGATGCATAATTTAATTGCAGCAGTGCTTCTATCCTCCACAGAACTCAAACTGCTCCTCTCTTGTCAATGCATTATTCAGGCTAATGGTGACCCTGAAATAGAAAAAAAAGCTTCTTATCTCTTTAAAATTTCATAGCTCCGACCAAAGAGAGGTACAAAGGTACACTGAGGCGAAGTGACTCGGAGTGAGAGAGGGGAAACTCGCACAGAAGAAAAAGAAAAACCGGTCCTGACAGGCTGTGTGAAGGTTTGCTGCCGCTGACCGTCTTCCTGGCAACAGCAGAAAAAGCTCATTGGACGGAAAGCAGACGAGATGCTGCCGTTGTTCTTGCTACTGAGATTTCTCAAGGTTACACTACAGAGTTCAGGACAGCAGCAGCATCCTTTGCACCTCATGTGGTAAAGAAAAAGAGAGGGAAAACCAAATTAAAAACAAAAGAAAAAGATTTCAATAGCCTCGTTGGCAAAATATGAGGCAAACAATGGTGCAGGAAGAGACCCTGTCACAGAAAAAGCCTGCATCCTTTCATCAATACCGTGATGAAACCGTAACAGGTGAGGGGAAAGAGGGAGGGTTGAGTGCAGCGGAGCAGCCATGCATAGACCGTCCCTGCCTCTGAGAGTCGACGGACGTTCCGACTCGATGTGACGGGGCGAACGGGAGGCGGGCTATAAAAACTCTGTCGTCTCAATCCATCAAGCTAAGGTGTCATATTTACAGTGGGAAATCCAGCCATAAAACACTGTTATTGTAAAGTGTAATTTCCAGCGCAATTACAAGTCGGCTTCATTAGCCAATGCTCGACTCCAACGTGGCAATTAAGCCACGGTGTGCGCCAAGGGCAGCGGGGGGGCAGGGACAGGGAACAGGAAGTGCGAGGCACATCCAAGGCATTTTACACATTTCTTCAATAAGTCATCTCGTTCTCGTCTTTTATTATCCACAAATCTAAGTCTTCCTTCCGATGAATCAAATGCGCAGTCGTTTTATTGTTTCCTCGGGTGAAAAACGGCACATTTAAAAGATTGGGTGAAACAGTAACTCATCGGCTGCACAGCGTGATTTGCAGATTGTTCTGTAAGTCGATGTGCCTAATAAAGGCAAAAATCACTGTGAGCAGTGGGATCGCTGTGAAAAATGAAGGTGAACGTGTTTTATACTGGGTGTGCGGTCTGAAGGTTAAAAAATTAGTCACCACACACACACAAACGCTCAGCCACCTTCCTGTTGGAGAATTAACTTTCTCTTGGTTTCTTTGTTTGTTTACTGAATGCCTGACAGTGAAGAAGCTGTAATTGAAAATTGCATTCTTGAAATGATTTCCAAAGTGCCGAGCGTCTCCTCTTCTCACGCAGCAATGAATTCTGGTTTCATATATAACAAATAAAAAGTTCCCCACACCCACAGGCCTCTGTTCTCACTTTTTGGCAGAAAAACAGAAACACTCTGAGCTGGATTATGTAACTGCGTAACACAGCGACGCATCCACCTTTGAATGAGCTTTGCTCGCTGTGGTTTTATGCGCCACAACATTTTAATTCTTGCCATCTTGGTCCAAATAAGACAGGATTGCAACTGAAAATGGAAAAAATGTGCAGGTTTTCAACTTTTTGCAGTCCTTCGCTTCCAACCTGCTATGCGTCCTCTCACGCATGTCGAGAACATCAGGCACGACAACAGAACAAACTCGGCTACACACCGGATGACTAACGCAATAACTCCTTGGGTCTAGTCTGAAAATTGGATCCCTGTAAACTATAATAAGATCTGATTAGTCAGAAAATGTTATTGCTTTGTGAAACAAAGCCTCTCGAGCAGGAAACAGATTCATTGGCTGATGGGAGTTATCTGGGCGACAGTCTTGTATCCCGCGTCTTCATGGCTGCAGTTAAATATTTTGTTTAAACCTTTGTTTGACTTGAATGTCAACTCAAGCCAAAGACAGAAGAGAGCCGAAGAAAGGTTTGGATTGTTTTCTGAGCAATAATAGAGCTAAAAAGCTGAGGGGCCAAAATATGAACTCGGGATGCTGCAACTGTTTATTTGGAACAATATAAAAACCTCAAAGAGCCCGAAACCATGCAATATCAGTGTTAAAGCAGGTTTCGCTCCTTGCCAGCCGCGGTGTGGCTGCTTGTAGGGATTGATGGCGCGTCGAGAGGGCAGATGCTCCCAAAAACACTGGATCCTTGTTTCTCTAATTAAACCCTCCTGCTCAGGGCAACACCGCTGCCCACAGGTAGGGAGAGGATACACTTGTTTTGAACTGGAGACAAGCAAGTTTGTGGCTGTGAACTTGTAAACAACGACGTAACAAAGCACACTCACAGTGTGCAAAATGCCGGCCATGTTTGCGTACATCGAGGTATAGATGATAAGAATGAAGGTAATTATGAAGAAATGCCATCGCGTTTTGTTGTGTGTTTCACAGTCACATTTGAAAAATAAAAATCTAATAATTGGATGGACCAGCAGATCGTGACCCAATTACTTTCGGCGCTAATGGATTGATTGCGTATCAGCTCTCCACCATTTCAAATTGGATAGAATCAACATTTTGCCAGGCACTGATTGAGTCCCGTCGCTGCTACATCTGCAAAACTAGCCCACATTATTCAGGATTTGCAAATTCCCCTCGTACAACAAGACGTGGGCGTGAAAAATTAAAGCAAATACATATCAGAGAGTGTATTAACCCGCTCGTCCCTAAGTTGCTGTGGCTCCAAGCTTAATTATTTAATTGGACCAAACCGGGAACATCAGGATTATTTTCTGCCTTTGTGCCCGTTTTCCTCGCAACCGAGTGATTTTGAAGGAGGGAGTCGGCCTGATTGCAGATGTACACATCCACTCTCTTGTTAACAGTTTGTTTACATAATCAAGTCAATGGCAGAACCAAAAGAAACACAACCTACTTATTCTTAATTGAGGTGCATTCAAGATGGAACGGTTCCCAACAGCTGGAGCAAGAGGGACCTCCAAGGTAGAACTCAGTCTTTTCCCTGAGGACAAACATCTCTGATAGTCAATGCTCAGGCCCTGATAAGAGTGACTGTATTCCTGTGTTAAGTAGATATGCAAAGTTATTTCATTGGAACAACATTAGGTCATCTCGTGCAAGATTAAAGCTGCACAAAAGCTATAAATAACAATAGTAAATAGCACAACGCAAAGGATCACAAAGTTAAAAAGCCTCCATAAAGCAGGAGTAATGAAAATCAGCACACACTTTCAGGGAGTGCAAACTCAGCAGGGGAAGCTGTGTTCGTTTTTTATTACTTTTTGCGTGCCTATTGTTCAATTCCGGATGATTATACTTGCATTTTTTTTCACTGTAATGACACTTATCTCCCCTAAATGAGATCTCAAGCACATTATTGATCTGAACCTCCGAGCAAGCTCTGGACACACAACGGCTCGACAGCACAACTCAGGCGGTAAAGCAGTTGCTTGGCAACCAAAGGGTTGCTGGTTAAACTCCAGGCTTCTCCTTAGAGTGACGTCAGCGAAGACTTAAGCGAGGCACTGAACCAGTAACTGATCCCCAGGCACCTTTATGATCCTCAAGGGCACTTTGACATTTGAGATATAATCAGGTTTGACAGAGCTTATCTATGATCATGGCAGTTATTTCCCACTGTTAAAATAACATCCTCAGCAGAGATGTTTCAGGCGTTTACATCACAGCAATCACAACAAAATCCAAAAACTGAATTGTGTGATGTGGGATGACAAAGACATATCTTATATCTTTCATGGAAAAAAAAACAGGCTCTGTGATACAGGTGCTTTGATCTGAACGCTTCTGCAGAAGAATCATGTCCAACCTGAAGAAGTTTTGCACACCACACAAACTTGCACAGTTCCATAAACACGCACACAAACATGCACTGGTAGCAGAGTAAGCAACCTGCTCCATTATGTACGAGGCGACACCCTTTCCTACAGTGGGAGGAAATAGGGGCATTAATTGCCCCCTCACTTTGCTGCTCCATACATCTGATACCTTCTCAGTCCCACTGGACAAAGTTGGGGATCATTGGTGGCAGATGAGGGAACCTAAGAGGCGATTTTTAACGGGCGTAGGATACCACCGCCTGTCTGCAAACCTCTGGGAAGTAGCAGGAAAAGGACAAAAAACGAAAGTGCACAAGCCCTCGTCAAGCAGCGTTGCCAGGTGTGCCATAATTATCGTATTTGTACGATAATTTGGCCCTCTGTTTGATCGATAATTCAAGGCAAAGTGTACGATTATCTGACCATTCCGTGAATGCCTGGTTGTCGCAACTGTCGGTCTGATTTTTTTCGTGAATCCTGAAGGCATCTGTTTCTGGAAACAGATGTAAAATTGGCAGGAAATTCCAGTTAATTGTTAATCAAATCCCGTTTTTCCAATTTGTATCTTCGATCAAAGCTGAAAAATGAACAATGAAAAACCAGGCATATTTTCGATTTTTTGATTTTGATTCAAAAACAAAAAAACAGTCCCTTTTTCGTTTTTGATTGGCAATCAAAAACGTAAAAGAACAAATGGTACACTGATTGTGCTTTTCTCAACGTGAGCTATGAGTGACGAGTATGTGTTTGCCAAACGGCCATGATTGGCTGAACAGTCTGCTGTGGCTGTCCAACGAGTGAGGAAAAACCGGGTTGTTCGATAATTTCCCTCAAATTATCTCTCCGGTACGATAATCCTACACTTAATCCTACACTTCCTACACCTGGCAACACTGTCACCAGCTTCACACACACACACACACACACAGCCTGTTGTTGAGAATACTGACGACTGTCAGGTCCACTCCTTGCTGAAAACACTAAGCAGGTTGCCAAAGAAGTCTACCGCCATATTCTGGCTCAACAATAGCTGCCATATATTTGCAAGAGAGTAAGTCACATGACCTCTGATAAGACAGCACAATCCCGGCTGTGGTTTGAGTGAGTCATCTCTAGCTATCAACAATCAAGGTCAGACCCCGTCCAAAGTCGGCCCATGTTCTCGCTCCTCCAGGTTGTGGTGTCAAAATAGAAACTGGCTTGTAGTTGTGGACCCGGCACATCCAGGGACCATGATTCAACTTCCATAGAGAGTTTCCACAAAGCATCTTAGCTTGGTGAGGTTTAACAGACACTTACTGCACAGATGAGGAGCACTCATCAGCTCACTTTCTAGCAGCACCCAACAGCTGTTTGAGCGACAAAAAGTGATCACGAGAGTACTGTGCACTACCTTCTAAGCACCAGATGGCAGGCAAACAAATCAAAAAACAATGGTTGATGGACTGACGAGCAACAAGCGAAAAAAAGAAAGGATTGGGTGTCTCATCTTCCTGCTCTCCTCTTCGCCCAAAAATCAAACTGGCTTGGTTTGCAAGGGTTTTCAATCTAATCCACTTCCTACGGAACCCACTGCCTTGCTCAAAGGCACTTAAACACTTCTCTCCAAGGAGCCTGGAATCAAACAGGAACAATGAGCAACCTCCTGCCTCCTGGCTGCTCCATCCATCGCTCAGTTTACCATCAATCTGGGAGTGGACGTCCACGTGCAGATGGAGCTTTTTAATGGACTAGCATGACTGTAGCAGTGACAGTAGAGATAAAAAAATGTCCAAAACTGTGCCAAAGTCTGACAACAAAACACATATCAGCACACGAATAGAAACATTTGGCAGGACAGTTCACAATTCCAATAGCACTGCACTGGTAAACAAGTTGCAAAATCAACATGGCCACTGGCAGAGGCCCCATGAGCCAGTAGTTCCATTCTGTGTCGATAACATCGCAGTCATGGAAAATGTCCTCTTAATAAAATGTGCCATACACTGATAAGTCTGCATGCTAGAATCCGGGCTGTGGCTATGTACTGATGCGTTTGGGATACAGTCTAATTACAGCAGCCAAGGTCACTGCCCCCCATTTCACCACAGTTCTATGATAACAGGATTCTTTTAATTTCTTTTTTTTTTTTTAAACATACTCCATTTGCTTTTACTCTTGTGTTACTGATTGCAGATTTATATTTCTACCGCGCGAATCAAATTGCAACCTTGGACAATTTTTACCCATCATTCTGTGCAATTCAAAATCTAATTGTGTGCTGCAGATGCAAAACAGCATCAGGGTGAAACTATTCAGATTTCAGTGCCTCTCATGCGCCACCCAGACGGTTTGAATCGGGAAAAGAAAAGAAAACTTGCATTCTTCCCACATAGGACCTGGATGCCGGAAGAGTCGCCTTAATTTTCTGACACGTTCAATGAAGCATCAGCTCAGACGCTTCAACAAGCGAGATGTTTCTGCAGGAACACAGGGCGAGACGCGTGCAGAGAAAGATGCATCTGAAGAAATGTGAAGTGAGGAGAGGGCGAGGCAGAGAAAGAGAGAGAGAGGAGGAAAAGTGTCGGGGAATCATTAACCAGATCACAGCTGTGACAGCGTCTCTTTGAAGACACACGTAGCCCACTGAGCTCCAGCCGCTAAGTGCTAACGGGGAGCATCTCTCAGCCTTCTCACTGAGCAGCGGCGCTAAGATTAGAGCCTCCTTTAATCCGACAAAGGGGATTAAATCCTACAAGAGAGGCTAGAGCGGCGCTCCCATGGAGGGGCGGGATGAATTATTGACACTTCTCTTAGAGAACAGTGATCCTGCATCTTCAAAACAAAAATCACAGTTGTGGAACAGTGGTGGTGGTATGTGTGGACAGACAGACAGGCAGACAGACAGACAGAACGCAGTTTGTGTGTGTGTGTGTGGCTTAAAGATGCTGCTGCCAAACCAAGCCTGTCTGGCAAAAATCAAAAACTTCTAGAAATTTCCAGCCATTACGGATCTTTTGGTCAGCATCTAAACTTCTCTACTCACTACAGTTGCTGGCAAAGGGTGATGGGTCACATTTTGTAAAAGGCACATATCAGCAGAATCAAGGGAAAGCCGCGGTTCAAAGTCTTGAACATGCCGTTTGCCTTTTTAAGACAAGGTGGCGATCGACATTGTCAGCTTTGCGTCTCCACCATCCAGCCCCACAATCACAGCAGACACTGCCGACGAAACAAGTTCTTGATCTCAGAGAGCCGCCCCTCATCCCGACTTACCCGCCTTGTTCCATCTGCCTTTACTCCTGGCTTGATAGGTGACTTGGGGACAGCCGGAGAGCACCAGGAGCAAAAAAACAAGTTCAAACACAAAAAGAAATCCAGTTTTTGACCTGGGAGACATGTCCAAGAGTTGCCTGGCGTCCGAGTCACTTTGCCATGGTGGCTGCGTGTCCTCCAAAAGTGGCGCGGCTGTGGCGCGTGCTAACCCACGCGTGGGCTGTCATCCTCGGTCACGCTGGTGTCAGCGGGGGCTAAGCGGTCCCACCATGCTGCTCCCAGAAGCTGCTGGTGCTGCTGCTGGTTTCACTGGTGCTGAGGCTGCGAGTCAAACCGCATCCCTGCCCCCTGGTCGCTCTGCCTCGCCAGAGCGCACCCAAATCAAACGGGAGGCGCAGCAGCCCGCCACGCCACGCCACGGCTCAGCTCAGCTCAGCACTGTGCGTCGGAACTCGCTCTCACTCTGTCACTCGCGCGCGCAGACACACACTCTCTCTCTTTCTCTCCCTCACATGCTCCCTCACTGCTGCCCGCCGCCGTTGATGCCGAGGCTGCTGCTGCTGCTGCTGCAGCTGCTGCTGAATTATTTCCCGCCGTCCTCGCTCTGGCTTGCAGAGGGAATTCGTCTCTCCGCGCTCGCTCTTTCGCTCCGGGGCTTAACGTCAGGGAGGAAGAGGAGAGGAGGAAGAGGAGAGGAGGAAGAGGAGAGGCAGGAGCTCCGTCCACTGTCAGCACTGCCCGTCAGGGGAGTTTTCAGAGGGAGACGGAGAAACTACGTTTGTCTGGTTGGTGTGAACAGAGAAGCGGTGGGGAAATGGGGGGGCTTAGACGGGTGAAAGGAGGAGAAGAAGAAAAGGCAGGGCGCTCTAATCCTCCCTCTCTGAGCAGAACCATTCATGGAGAGGCGCTAAGTTCATAATTTTGCATGAAAATTGCATCATCCTCATAACAATGTGGAGAAAACTTCT
>OMPJ01016261.1:34503-45585 GCA_900312935.1 Carapus acus
GGGGGTGCAGCCCTGCTATTGTCATGGTGACAAAAACAGCTTGACAGTTCAAAAGTGGGATTTAAACACGGATAGAAATTCTCAGAGTTGTGAATTAGCAGCTTCATATCAACATTAGGTGGAAAAACAAAACAAAAACTGCTGACTTAGCGAGCCTGTCTGGCTTTTTAGTGCCTTGCTCAAGGGCACTCCACATTGGACGCACCTAATCATGGCTGGTTTCTGGACTGTTGCTCCACTTAAATGTGACTAAAAGACAGTGCATTTACTTTGGGTGGAGAGAATACCTGATTTTCTTCTTCAACACTAAAATTATATTTCACTGACTGAATTCGAAGGTTGTTACGCCTCCAAACTTCTGAAAACCGGTACCTGAGGAATGTGAGCGGGAACAGGCTGTGTCATACACACACTCTGGCTTTTATGTCCTAATTACTGCTGGTGAGGAAATCCATGATTAAGTCCATCACTTTTTATACACATTGCAAATTAATATCCTGAATCCACACATAATCTTCACTCATTTGTTCCCCCACACTCCGCCCCGCCCCACCACATCTCCTTCCCCTGCTCCTCATCTAGTTTTCTCCTCATAACAACCTGCACCAGGGCCTATCATTAAGCTTTCCGTAAAACGGAGAGAAAAAAACTAATGTTTTCTGCAAGTCATCAGCATCTGCTGGCGATACATGTTTCCAGAGGAAGATAAACAAGCTAAATGTTTTCCTCTCTCTGGGCTGTTAAACACAAGCTTAAGTGCATAATTCTGATGTGTGACAGACTCCTGTTAATTGAGTTATAAAATAACAAATTAATGTGTGCCAGACAAGGTAAAATATAACCCCAATTCAGAAATATATCTGCCCGCACGTCAGCCTGTTCTGATGGCGGTCGGACATTGGCAGTCGTTATCATATATATTATTATGTCTGCATATCAAACAGGGTCAGAGCACTTTCACCATATTTGACGAAGGACAGACAGTAAATTTTGAAAATATTGATATTTCATACCCAAAGATTTGCTACATGGGAAAACACAACTACCTACCCAGCTCTTGAACAGAACATGGTTTGTGGGCGGATCCACCAATGTTTCTCAAACTAGGTTTGATTAATTAACATAGAGAATAAGAATACAAACACTTTTGCAGTACATAAAATCAAAGCTCCAAAACTTTTTATTAGTTGTGGGGTGGCTCATGTTTTGTGACACGATTTTTAAAAACTATATGAACACATATTAGAATATTTTTGATGTATATAAACAAAATCTAAGATGAAAACAAAAAATATCTAGGTAAAATCAGTCCCAATAATTATAACATATTTACAAATGCTATTTTTTTTTATATCTAAGAAGCTGTCTTGTAGCGCCTAACTTTACAATTCGTCCATTCACTCAAATTCTTGATTTGTGCTGTTGTGGGCAAACTTGGTGATGACATAGAGAGTTTTGTGAGAAAGTAGATGAAGTGGAAAAATAAGAACAGCGCAGATGTTCCAAAAACAAAGCGCAGGCATGTGTCAGAATGGATGAGGAGACGTACTGTGATGGCTGAAAATTAGCTCTTACACACTTAAATCTGCTGCGGCGCAGCTGGAATTGGCTGCACTGCCTTTTGTTCGAGACAACAGGGGTGCATTCGCAACAACACACACTTTGCCTGCGGAGAGCGAGAGAGGGCACAGGAGAGCAGCTTGCAAGTCACGGCAGAGGCAAGGCAGCAGACGGAGGGTTTCCATCATCGACATGAGGGAGAGATGGAGCAACGGTGGGAGAGAGAGAGAAAGGAAGGGAGGAGGCGAGGAGGAGAGCGAAGGATGTGCGAGCCCCGCGTCCATAGCAGGGCGTCTGTCAGCTTATCGCCCCCAGACAAGAGCCTGCTGGGTAAACGCTGCGGAGCAGGCGAGGGCCCAGCTTCAGCGCTGAAGGGGTGCAGGGCGGCGATAAGGAGGAGGCTCGGCTGGACGGGATGGGCGAGCGTGGCGAGGGGCCGCGGGCGGAGGAGCTCAGCCAGCAGCCGTGCTCATTCCAGCTGTCACCGGCTAAACCTCTTAAAAAATTTACACGTAGGAATCCGCCGTGCTCAGCAGACGCGGGAGACGAGCCGACGTTTAATGTGTAAGAGTGCAACGGCAAAGTGTCGGTTGAGAGGAGGAGAGCAGACAGGAAACAAGAGAGGGACACCGTTTTCTTGCCGTCGCCTCCACCCCCACCAAGGAAGCCTCTTGGAAACAAAAACCACCATGAAATTTGCTTTTTCACAGGAAGTGGCAGAGCGAGGGCCGTGAATTGATCCCCTGATGGAGATCTGGCTCTTTGTGCCGTCGTTTTCCCCTCCGTGCATCTGCCTGCCGAGATACTGGATAATCTACTGGCTCCCGGCATTCCCTAATCCAACCATCCATCCCACTTCACTCCGCCCGTTTGTGTCCCGGCGCTCAGCTGGGCGGCAGTTTGGAAGTCTATCACAGACAGATTTGGTTGTTTGTCTCTGTTGACGAGTGTTGCAGTGAAATGTTTACTGCATTGTGTCCATCTGGATCATAACAAACCATCCCATAATAACTCACTAGAACCTGAGGTGGTCAACTGAATAAACCAAGCAGTCAAACATTTCTCATTATATCATGTTCATAAACATTGGCTGATGGTATTCAAATGTGTGTTTTCTGCGTGTGTCTTTTATTTGCGCGTTTGTTTTCACTTGGCAAAAAAAATTTACAGATTCTATTCAACATACCAATGTCCAACTTTAATCCCCATTTGCGACTGAGGGATGAAATAGCTGAGATTAAAAGATGATAACAGTTATGACAGCCAATTCGAATGAGTAAACAACATGGATTAGAAGGGATTATCAATATTTGAAAATTATTTGTTAATTTGGTAGCACTCTACTGACTGCATGTTGCAGCGCGAGCTGCTCACGAAAAGAAAAACGTGCTGATATGGGGGAAAACTACGAATCCTGACCACACGCAGCAATTGACTTCACAATTGACAAAACAGTTTGAAAGCAGTGACAAAATTAGACAAATTAGAGATGCAATGCGGGTCATGTTTTCATAACATTAGATCTTCAAATTGGCGTCTGTGGCAGTTATTTGGAAATGTTTTTGCCTTTTTTGTGTAACATTCCACAGGCTGGTCGGGCTCGTGGCAGCACAAAACACAAACAGCAACTGTCGACCCAAGCCGTGATGCGGGCTGACGGTGCAATTAAATCTGAAATAAACTCCTTTATAATCAATCCTTTATCCTGCATAAACCCCTGTGCCAAATACGTCTGTGAACGCTCCCGCGAGTCGGAGAACAGAAAGGTAATAAGACTCCGAATGAGTTAGTGATGGCTGTCATAAAATATGGCAGGGGGCTTCTATTTACAACCTGTAATAAAAATGTCGCCGCCGCGATTTACGGAGACGCTGGCCCCGCCGAGCTAAACCCTTTCCGCCAAGGGCGTGTTAATAACCTCCATGCCGCATTCCGAATATATCGGCAGATGGACGTTTTGTCTAATAGAGCATCGCAAACTGGAAAGCAGGCACTAAAAAAGCAACAGTGCAGTGGTTATATGGTGTTTTGGTGGCAAGAGGGCCCCCTCCCCGCCACCACTGGTCCCCATTTTTAATGCACCAAAGCCAAACCACGTACTGGGATTACTCATGCCTTCCTCCTCCATCACACACCTTGTTACCACCATCGCGCTATCGATTAATGGACAGAAACGAGACATAAAAACGCAATATTTTGGCTAAATTTCCTCACCGCGGGGTGCAGTGGTGGTATTGATTGAAAATGCGTCGCGACTACTTGCGATCATCACTCCCAAATGTAGCGATCGATGCTCGCTGATGGATGTGGCCGTTGTCAGTTTGAATTCCTGTTAAGGAGGTGCTTTGCTAATCTTAGCATCATCAGCCACCGACAATCAATGTCTGACGCTGTTACAGCCGTTCCGCGTCAGCTGCCAGCGAGCAATGCGACAGCAAGCAAAAATAAATAAACGAAAATAAAATCGTTAATGAATCGCCTCCGGCCACAAGCTGCGCGTGGACCAATCGGGGGACAGACAGGCCGTTAAAAAAGAGAGACTGTGTCCAACAGAAAACGTGGACTTTGGCTGGCTCTGTGTTTGTTGCTGCTTCTGTCATTCACCAAGGCTTCCAAGCTCATTTCTGTTGATTTTGGCCAACAAAAAATGGGCTTGTTAAGACACTGAAAATGCCTAATTACCTCAAATCCCGTATATGTTTCATTGAATCAACTATTCACGGATAGAAGCACGCAAAATTACCAAGATAGAGTAAGAGGCCTGACAACATGATGACAACATAATGACAGTGAATAGGATTTCGGGTTGCATCGAAACATGAAAAGAGAAAGCCAGAAGAAAACGCAGCTGAACGTGGCAACAGAATGTCCATACAGTAATCACATACACAGGCAGGCACGCGCAGACACACACACAACACGGGAGACATGACACACCCTGCAATACAGAAGAAATATGGCTGGCTGGGAAGGCGCGCGACTCCAGATATGAAGCCAAATGACTTGCATCACACATGCTTGCACACAGTTATACGACACGATCGCAGCAGTAACAACGTTTGTTTACAGTCACAAGTCAGGGACTTTGTTATAATTGAACAACCTTATAAGGCTGCAAACAGACGACTGATTGCTGCTCCAGCCTGCTGGAGATTGATGCTCTCCGTTATCCAATATGTGCGTTTACGGTTCAATTCTCATGTTAGATATCAATATTTACACTATGCTCGCTATTTTTAGGGTAAAACGTGTGTGCTTTTCGTTGCGCTACAAAGTTATCTTGCTATTCACACTATCTATTACGCATCGGTTGTCAGGCACAACTTCTGCTTCTGCCCATCATAGCAAAGAGTACCACAAAAAAAGGGCAAAAGCAATTATGGATATTGAAAATTCACTAAGATTTATCAATTCTATGGTGCACCCAGTATAACTTCCGGTGTTGACATTGGTACTGCATATACTTGATATCACAGCGGGACCAAGTTTTGTATGTTTTGGTCACTAGTGACGGTCAAACACACCACAGGCTCACATACCCACTGCAGACACACACATGTAAATAACTCTTTTTAGCCCAACCACAGTCCTGGCACCCAGATTCACTGAAACAATTCAATTACAGCCTGAGGTTGAGCTTTACAGGACAAAACAATTTGCACTCGGACACAGCATGCTGAGGAAATGTAGCGGCACTACATGATTTCTGAATTCTTCACTTTTCTCTACGTTCCTGGGGGCAGAACAGAGAACAGCAATTCAATTTCATGCAGCGAGAAATTGATGGCCGCCTCGGAGAGCCACAGCAGCGACACACAAATGGCTCTACTTGGTCACTTGAATCATCCACCAGAGAGAAAAAAAAAAGGTGGAAGGGAAGCACAGGTTTTGATGAAGATACAACCACATAATCCTGCAAGGCTGTTTCAGGTTATTATTATTATAATTTTCATTAATATTACTATTTGGACCTGGATGTGTCAACCACAGAAAGAAGAACAGGTAACTAGAAACTGGCTGCAATTATCTGAAGTCGATGTACTATGAGACATAAATCATTACTCCACTTTCGCTTCAGGCTGTGGCTCATTGTAATTCATTTGAATACTGAACATTTGCAAGCTAGCAGGCTGTTTGCCAATCGATCATCAGCTGTGTAACTTCCTGGGGCTTTGTTTGCTCCAAGAATACATAATAACTCCAGTGTGGTTATTTATTATCAAACACAGCATAAATGTTGCATAATGCCAAAAGGGGGTCTAGGATCAGTGCGGGGAAACTCATTAGGAGGTACAAACCCAAAAATGGGCCATGACGGTCAAACCGGGACGCCTCTCAGCAGAACTTAGTGGATGCATCAGCAGCTGGACCGAAGAAAAAAAATAAGGGAGGTGTGCCGATAGAGTGAGCGCTGCTCACATCCATTAGCCCGTATCATCGCCAACAATCACATCATCTCCCAGACACTTCCAGGTAGACTGGAGCCCCCTCGGGCTGATGGGAGCTGGCCGGGCCACCCTAGCCCTGCTGCCCAGGCCTACTGATCGCTGCAAATTGAATGAGTAATAATAAGTCGAGTCGGTCTGAAATGTATCCTCCTCAGCCGCTTCAGGACGTAGCTGCATGGAAATACCAAGAGGGGAGAGCGGCATTCAGGCTGAAGTCGGGTTTTTCTGTAAAAATACTTGCCTCCCCTGCACTCGTCCGTTCTCCCTCAGAAAACAGTATCGCCTTTCACATAGAGGAGAGACACCTTATCTGCCTTGTTACTTTGTTCATATATTCAGGGGAACACCGACAAATTTGTCACCAGCATGCATATCCAAAGGAAACAAATGGCTGAGGAATAACAACCTGAGGAGCAAATATCTCTAAATCTTGCACACCTAAAATTTATCAGATGGTGTTTGTTCTTTTCCCACGCCCTGATTTGGTGGTGAATCGGGCCGTTGCCACAGTTCACATGGCGCCGCCACATTACTGTCCATCAGCGCCCTTGCAGACTCTCGCTCTCTTACCGATTTTACCATACCAACGTTTGAAGTAGTCACAGTTGGTTGAGGCTCACAGTACCTTGGTTTGCCTGTTTTATCAGATTCTTGTTTTTGGTGTTTTTTTTATTGGCGAAGTACCATAACCAAGAATATAAAGCAAATTTACTTTCATTGAGTCTATGGACCAGGTTATTATCAATATGTGCAAAACAACACTGTCAACAATGCTGTCACTGAATTTGTAAATTTTGCACAATTTCAATTCCAATGTCCACATTTATCTTACAGCAATGAGTCAATACTGTAATGTTAACATCCTCAGACAGAGTACAAATCGAAACCCAGAGACCAATGTCAACCCTCACAGCACTGATGAGATTCAATTGATTTTTTTTTTTTCCCAGGGTCAATTGTTCGTTAAGATTGTTAAACTGACGACCCAAGCTGAACAGTCAGCAAAGAAAGGGAGGCATTCAGCACCACAACACTTCAGAAAAAAAAAAATCCAGTGAGTAAGAGTGCTAGCAGTTGTGCTAGCGGTTGCTGGGAAAAGGACAGGTGTGCTGGGCCAGAGTCTCGTCTAGGTCCAAGGGTCACGGCAGTAATAAAGATTAATGATACAGTATGTGGCGGAAACGGCTAACTGAGTGGAAAGATCATTAAGCTCAAACAGAAAGAAAGGGTCCAACCGTGCTGCCGACTGCTTTCACCGATCAGTGAGGAGACACTGGTACAGTGTAGACGTGTGTTGAAAAATCTCAACAGCGCATACACTTCGAAAGAAAATAAAGCCGGATTTCTCACCTGGGGACATTGTCGACACAGATAAGGTCCTTTGTGCTGTGGATAATCAGTACTTCTTTGTGAATGTAGGTCAAAAAACCCACATCATATTAGATTACAGTGCCACATTAACATGTATTTGTACCGCATAACCATCAGCTTATTTGCAAAAACAATATTTTAGAGGTAGAAAGGTCCTCTTAGCCCATTTTAGTCCTCACTGCATGCAACGTAATGTCTAGAGAAAGCAGACCTTTTTCATGAATTCTGAAGCAGATATGACACAAATGAGATAACAGACTTGCAATATACAGTATATTATATAACAGTATAAAACATACATATCACTTTTATATATACAGTATATATATACACACACATACACATATATATATATAGAGAGAGAGAGAGATGAATAGATATACAGTAGATAAACTGTAGATACATATAGATAGATAGATAGATTGATAGATATAGATACACACACACACACAGTCCATACAGTACATACAGCACATACATACATACACACCCACATACATATAGAGAGATAGATAGATATAGATAGATATAGATAAACACACACACACACACACACACACACACACAAACACACATATAAATACATACAGTACATATATTTATAAATGTATCTGTAGTGACAAAGGTTCTAGAATGGATCCAAGTAGGGATGAAGCCTCTTCAGAAATGAGGAGGCTCCTCCAAGGATAACACACAGGCCGACTCATTTCATTTCAAGTGGGAGCTTTACAAATTAATCTCCTCCGCAGCTTATCGCTTACCGGTAGAACATTCTTTGAAGGTTAGCCAAATTATTAGCGGGACTATACTGCTGCATTGACGGACAGAAGTATAACATTTAGTTATGGTGCTTTCCATGATCGATTAGACAACCAGACGTGATTAAGACATCCGTGATTGTGCTGTCAGTCTTCCAAATGGACAGGACCTGTGCGCTCACCCCTCTGCCATCCCAGTCCAAATGGCTGGGTGTGGCAATGTGTCTCTGCATTTCGAGCACTCACTCATTTAAAAGACCCCTACGCTCATCACTAAATCATGCTCGGCCCGTCTGGAAATGGGACTTTATCCAGGACAGAAGTCCACTCAGGCTGGCCATCACCTTTCCTGTCCTCACTGATTCAGCACTCCATTAGCGTTAACACCAGCGTACGAGGCATCGCATTGAAGATGAGTTTGAGATGCGTCGACAGGATGGCAGACGCACCCCTGCGTTCCACTAGAGCACCTTGAAACCTATGAGGTGAAATTATTGATCCTGCCAAATGTATATACAAAAGAATCATTCAAGCTTAGATGAAGACACAAAACGAAAATCAAAATAAATCCAATTGTACTGTTAATGGCAAGGGAGAGAGGAACACCGATTGTTTGCTATTACATTGATTGTCATCATAGTAGAACAAGGACGAGCTTTTAGAAAATTGTTAACTACAATTATTTTCTATATTTTCACACTTCCAAACAGTGCCTTTTCTTAATTTACAATATGGCTGCTTAAGGCTCACTGAACACAACATCACACACATGAAATCGAAACAATGCTGGCCAGAAAATGGCGGTGTTTGTTTACCTTTTGTGTCCATAAAAATGATAACATCTTAGCATAATATGAAAGCACTTTCTTATTCAGAGAGCAGTGGGGTAATGGTGGGAGTAATATTTTCATTTTCAGGCAGTTCAGCGCTCAGCCTCCACATACATTTACATACGCCCCTGATACACTGCTGCGGCAGATCTGACAACTAGACGTTTCTTTGTTTGTTTCTTAAGAATTGACGAGGTCGTGTGTCATCCAAGCTGAACAAGGCACAGTGAGAAACCAAACAGTCAACCTATCTAGGTATCAGGAATACAGTTCCATTTATCACTTATCAAAGGAAAGAACATCTCCTGTTCGGATGCAACCTTGAATTTAGTGGACTGGTACACACAGTGATACTTGGTGGTATCTAACAGTGACTATGACACCACAAAACACTTGCTAGCGTGCTAACTAGTATTAGATTGGTATAACAACAAATCGCACAAAGCGTACACCGGGCTGAGGAAAAGGATAAACAATGTACCGCAGTTCACAGCACGCTCTGCTTATGCATGATTTTGCTCTCCATCTGCTCGTGTTCAGAAATACATCTTCTCCATCCCTCTACATGCATGACACCAGTGTATGATATTATCCTTCATCTCTACCCTGTGTACAGCAGAGTAGCTGCAAAATACACGTGATGAACGCAGATTGTACGAACAATTTGCCATAAATGTGAGAAGGATTTCACAAGCAGGAGGCCGAGATGACGCCCCGCCATAGATTGGCTTCCATGTTGGCTTTAATTCCTTCTACACTTGACTGCGTATGTGAAAAATTACAGGGAATTTTTTCTGACATCGTCTAACATCGCACGCCGTGGAGCAGGTAAACTTGATCTGTGCAATCGTCCAGGAGCTTTCAAAATCAATGCATGAGTGATATTACGCCTCTGACAGGCAGTGGTAATTAAGTATCATTAGTCTTAGAACATTCTTATATCAATATCTTTTGTTGGATTGTAATGACTTCCTGTCCAAGCACTAATAATGCTCGACACAGCCTACCTATCTCTGTCAGAGTGGTTTAACGGGGCAGAATGCAAAATGCCAAAGAATATAGTGAGTGCACAAATATATCAGACATGCAACCGTAACTCAGAGACCGCAATGACATGACTGAGGTATCTCGTTGAAATTATGAGTGATTAATAACTTGGAGACTATGTCATTAATCGTGAACTTGCTGTTGTTTGACCTGCAGAGTTTTGTACATAAATGAAATGGTTGTGTTGTTTATTTACCACCACCTATGCGGCATGCCAATTAATCAATTAGGCTGAAAAGGAATTGATGATTAATTAGCGGTAGAAAGGTCAGGAGCAAAATCTAATTCGACTAAACTCAGACTGCAAGCAAGTGTTTCAGGGAATTGTAATGTGAAATTTTGTGCCCAATGCAGCAACAAGTATCCAAGTGCAAATCGGCACTAAGTGAAGATTTTGAGTGATTGGGATTTGTGCGATTCAATGAAAACATAGAATATAAAAACATCTTTGAATAAAACTAATAAGATATGCCACATGATTCAGTGGTTTGGTACTGATAATTTCTTGCACAGTTTGTTTTGATTACCATAATGAAATAAGCGTGATGGGCGCCCTCACTGAGTGATGTGTTTGCCTTGGTTGTGCTACATGATACAAAACATGGACTTCGCGAGCAGCACTTGGAAGGAAGACAACACCCCTAATTTACTGTGAAATTTACAAGTTCACCCCCTTCCCAAAGCTGCTGAAATACCCAAGCAAGCTCCTCGGCTGCTGTTAACGACAATTTGCAACTTTTATCTTGCTGAATAAAACCACAAGCCGCTAGTGCAACAGCCACAGTGAAATAATACCCCTGCAAAGGAGGGTTTTTTTTTTCTCCGAGATGTTTGAGTGGAGACTGCAGGGGTCCTAACTCATAAATCAGCGATAATCTTTAGGACCTGTGCGACAGGACGACACAACCTGTTGCAGAGAAACGCAAACGTTTTGCGTGACCTCTCTGTCTTTCAATCACTCCACGACAACAACACGATAAACAGAGCACTTGTGCATTCGCTTAGGTTCTGAAAATAGCAGCATACAGGAAGGGAAGAGGGGAGAAAAATAAATATGGCTTTCATGGG
>OMPJ01016261.1:45605-72113 GCA_900312935.1 Carapus acus
TGCATGGGACACAAAAAAATGAGCCAACATCCTCCCTGCATTTCCAAAACCCGCCTGGCTTCGTGCGATGACGCACGAGTCACTCGAGGGGAAGGAGAAAGAGGGTGAAAAAAGGCATACCTGCTAGCAGACAGGAACATGTGCTGCTTGGTGATACCCTCCTCTCACTGAAGCTCCTGTGACGCACACACTCCTCCTAAACCTGCCATGACGGCTCTGTCCTGAAGGCTGTTAGCTAGCCGCGCACTTAGGAGCATCACCAAATTTACCGAAAGGATCTCATCAGCGTGCCAGCTCCTGAAAATATCCCGAAGGTGGAAGGCAGAATTTAGAGCGGAGTATCGAAGCCAGTGCCTCCATGATAGGCGATGGCTCCAGGTTTGACACGAGCAGCCACCTGCCCCGACTTGTGGGGCAGGGGGAGACATTAATTCTGTCCTTCCTGCTGACAAATGTGACTTCAAGGATAAGATGGTGAAATTCTGGCAAGAGAAAGACGAAAAAGAACACCTGCATGGGCCAGATTGTGGAGGGAGAAATGACAAGGATAGCCGCTGAGCTGCAGCCAAGGAGGAAAACGACTTTGGGCTCCATTGGTCATTGTCGCAGCGATGCTACGTGGACATTCAGGGGATAAATGTAAATAAGTAAAAGGAAAATAGATGACAGGTCATAATTTTCTCTCACAGAGGACCGACTGATGTGCAAAGACTTCGATCGACAAAAAAACCACTGAACCGTTTCATGAAGGAGGCAGAAAAAATAGAGTGCGGAATGATATAAAACTATCCTGCACTCTGTCTTAATTGTTGGATATGGAGAAAAATGGCGTGCTTTTGTCATTAAGTCGGTGTGAGTGTGATTACAGTCCACACGTACACACACACGTGCGCGCACGCGCAAACACACGCGCACACAGCAGATACTGCCGCAGTCCTTGTTTACTGTCAGTAGAAGAGCAAAGCTGTGATATTTGGCATGTCGTTTGTCAAGATTAGGTAATTAAACTTGACTGCAACTAACACATACGCTGCAAAATTGTTGGCACTGAGTGACATCCTGCGAAAGTTGGTGAGGAAAATATTTGCAGGTTTTTTTTTTTTTTATCCATGCAAGAATATACTGATAGCTCGAGGAACAGCTTTTACATTTTTGCAACATGCTGACTTAATCGACAAACACAATTTTTTTAATAGTGAAACAAATCATGGTTTTAATTGTGAAATGGTCAAATATTATTTTGTCACTCAGTTCAGTGTGAAGCATTTGTACCGAGCAGGGTTGAGCGGAGGAAAACGAAGCATCAGCAAGACAGCAGGCTGCGCAAACGACCACTTCCGCCCGCCCCCCTACCATACCGCCACACAATTAACCCTGCGCCACCAAGAGGAGGAACCCGAAGATGGAGAAGGTGAAAGAGGAGGAGAAGGAGAAGAGTGACAGCACGGGAGCATCGGAGAGGGATGGAGGGATGTGTCAGCGCAGCTTTAGAAGGCAAAGAGAAACGCGGGCTGACAGGTGAGCCCATGAGGATTGACCAGCCTGCGTCCAGCTGTCACCAAGAGCTCGTCTGGCACCAGCAGGGCGTGTGCGTGCGTGCGTGCGTGCGTGCGTATGTGTGTGTGAGAGAAACAGGAGGAGGCCTGCATATGGCTGCATGTGTACAGCTGTGGCCCAGCCCCTCGCTAAGCAGCTTTAATGAGCAACATGTAGCAACAGCGGAGGACACAAGGACGCAATTGTGATTATCATCTCACACACGCCAATGTTCGACCGCCTGCCTGCATCCACTGCACGGAGGAGGAAAAAAAAAAAAGAAAGAAAGAAACCATTGAGAAACCGTCAGAGAGACGTGCACAAGCGCGAGCTTATTTCTATCGAAACATAAGATGGTCTAGTGGTGAGTGGAAATACAGTAGAGATGTGGCCTCTATCCCTCTTTTTTTTCCTTTTTTTCCTTTCCTATGATTGAACAGGAGTGACTGTAACTAATTTCTCGCAGGGATGATTTAAGTACCTGATTACATGCATTTTTACTCTCAGTCAAAGTCCACCGATACCGGCAAAGTCAACGACCTCTATCATTTCTTCGACTTTCACTCTTTAATGCCTTTGTGTCAGCACCAACTTCAGCCCTCGAGCTGTGCAAATCCTAAAAATCCTCAAACAACATGATTTTGTTCATTAAGCTAATGAGGCTCACACTTGACAGCGTCTGCCTGAGTTTGCACTCGCGCCTTGCTGACTCTTCAGTTAGGGTCCATGAGTGCCAGAGTAGGAAAAAGGACCACTCCAACTCCACGCACAACTTACTATGGTAAGGACGTGAAGACGAGAGACAAATAACATTTGAACAGAGGCCAGACACACTAACAGACATAATCCGCAGCAAACCCGATTAGTCTGACTTTGTCCAAGTTTTTTAAGGGTGAGCAACACTCCTGACAGGCGGTACAAGCCAGAGTTTGGCTGTGTTGTGTTGAACAGTCAAACTTTGTCGTCGTTACTTATGATGCACCTTTTTTTTTTTTTTTTTTTTTTTTTTAAGTACAAGATGTACTTTCAAAGCACTGGAGGTGATTCCATAAATCCCACGAAAGAATGCAACAAACATCCTTAATTTATTTTGAAAAGCGCACTTGCTGGCGAGAATTGCAAGCAGTGAAACAGATTTGTCCCGTTGTAATGGGCAACCACCGCGCCGATAAATCTGCCACCCCAGATTAAAATCAGATGCGTTTGTCGCTGTTTGTTGCTTAGAAATGTTATCTTAAAAATACAGCCAGACAGATTTTGTTCCCCTTGTAATACCCAATATCACAAGTCGGCCTCCTCTCGCTTCTCCCTCATAAGTAACAAAGCCGTCAATCACAAAGCACAAGCAGAGACGAGCGGGGACTGAGGGACAGATGCAGATTTTTGACTCAGATTGGGGGTGAGCATTGAGCACTGACACAGAGGAAACGTGAGAAAAAAAGACAAATTGGCTAAGCGTGATGTGCGAGAAATAAATATCTTGATAAGCATGATTACAGGATGTTTAGGGTGAATTAAACCCCAATATGGAGGCGAGACGCAATTGAATTATGAGGATTGACATGTAGGTGGAGTTGGTTTAGATCGTTGATGAGCATGTTCTATTTCGTCAAACGTCCTCGAAGTCTCAAAAACGCCATGTTCACTGAGACTACCTTTGAATTAAAGTGTTGTACTCCATCGGCTAAAATGTTCTGGGTGCCGTTAGAGAGGCTGCTTAAAATTGGACCGAACCGGCTTCTCCTATCTCTTGATTTACACGTTGGCCTGCTCCAGACTCCACATAATTACACTGCACATAATTTGGACTCTGGACAAGTTATTACAAGAGTGGGAGGGAGCGCTAATGTCAGCAGGTTCATTACGTCGCTGAGACAACAGATTAATAGTTTGTTTTGCCGACACCAGCTGGGATATGTGCCCTCTTGGTGAATAAACTTTCCCTCCAAAGAAACACAAAACGGACGACCAATTACTAAATTAATGAGGAATGAAAATGGATGCCTCTGTGAGCATTTACACCACGTTAAGACGCCCCAAGGTCGCACAGCGTTGAATTAAAGACTTAAGAAGAGAAAAATCTGCTTTTTTTAGTAAATATAGTAAATAAGAGGCAAAACAAAACAAGCTCGTATAAAATTGGCACTTAAAGTCATTTGCATGCTTTTCAGTATTCAGTCTCTTCAGTGTTTTTTCTTCACTATGTCTTTCTTCTGCTTTCTCTCTGTTAACAGCTCCAAACTGCCTCCAAGTCTGATGCAGATTTCTGATTAGAATAATACACGAGAGGACTATTATCATCCAAATTCCAGTCTTTCTACCAACTGAATACCTTAAAACATTTTCTGAATTTTCAACATTTTCTAATGCTGTTTTGCTAAACCAACCGATTCGCACTGAATTTGAAAACTGATGTAGAAATGATTCCAAACAATGTTTCAATGTGTTGCTGAGGTGCTGACATGAGGCTGACAACATGATTGCACTCTACTGGTGTGTGTCCAAAACACAACAACCTGTCACTTCCCATCATTTCCTTCTGGTCTTGACTGGGAGTGACAGAAAATAATTTCCCAACGGGTTATCAACGGGTTTGTCTTTGTGATTCTGGTCTGAAATGCGCGAAACAGTTCGTCCGCACCTTCCATTAGGGGACCAACCCAACACCAACCACAAGTTGTGAGGTGCAAACATGTGACTCCACAGAAACTCAATGGTCTACAAAGCAGGAGGTTGTCGGTTCAATTCCTGGCAGCACTTAAAACAGCGCTAGTGTCCTCGAGCAACACACCAATGCAGACATGTTATTTTCATTCCAGATTCCATGTATTACGAAGGGCCAGAGAAAAAGCTGCATCTCCTGAAACAGGGCAAAACCATCCTTACAATAAAGATCTCAGAAGACATGGATATGATTAAACATTTACGCCGCCACAAACAGAGATATGCAAAGCACAGCGAAGGCCAAGGGCTATGAACATTTCAGGAGCCGAGTACATGCCTGCAGACGTAGCATCCATGAAAGCGGAATTATAAATGGCCAACTGCACTCAGCTCATGTTAACGTCTCTGTCCAGGTCTGGCGAGGGCGCAAACATTGTTCGAGAAGTCTCCATTTCTTCATCTGGTTATGTCATTTCTTGACTGCATCTATACATCGGAGACGCCTCGTCTATTACCAACACAAATCAAAGGTTATATCCCTATACAGATGTTGGTGCGGTTTTGAATATCGCAGCAAATCCCTCCTTTGTGCGGCTTTGCACCCCTGTCACAGGATCAAATTCTGTATTTTCTTCCCTGCCAGCTGCGTCTCAGTGGGCCTTCACATCAGGATAACACAATCATCTTCGGCAAATGTGTTTACACGGGTCAAACCACCATCTGGCAAATGTGTGTGTGCCAGCAGGTAGTTTGTGATTACTTGTTAACTTCTGCCACAGATTTAACTATCAATCGCATGAGGGATGCGCGCGTGAATCATTTCATTTCATCCAGCGACCCAAGCTGTGCCGCATCAGTCGCAGCCATGTACTGTAGCTGCTCCAGGACCGACGCCATAGTGGGAGAACAAATGTTATTTTGTCGCTCATAAAGAACAAAAGTACACCAGCTCTCATTTGCGGGGCCTTGGCCAAGAGAGAAACAAATACAGATGCCTGGGTGTTTGCAAATTGGAATTTCTTCTCTACACAACATCAGCAATCGCAACAGAATTGGCTGTAACTCTGTGAAAAAAAATCTGCTACGGTTGCCCACTCAACCATGAAATAACAGAGATGGTGAATTCAAACGCTCAAACAGCATTTGTGTGTTTATCACCTTGTTATACATACCAACTGTATAGGAATCAAGTCTACAGGTTTGTCCCACAGAACGTTGAGTACCAAAGTACCAGCACTTTTGATCCCCAGAACAGTTAATTTTGCTGATTTATGCTTCATCATCGGTTCTCAACAGGCAAGTACGACTTGGCATAGACTTTGTTTATGCTGATACCCTTATAATCTACCATCCGACATGCCTGCATTCGCAGACCCAAGGCGTAAAACTGGCTCATGTATTACAAGTCTCCGGTATGCACTGCTGAAACGACCCAACCCCTTAATTAGGGCACTGAAGCCAACATCGATTTCAGCCAAGGCATCACTACCACAACCACCCTCTAAATAAGCCAACATCTCCAAAATGACTCAATACAAACAGACGACAAAGAAAAATATAGACCACTCAAGAAAAATCAGCTTTTCATAGTGGGGAGGAAATACACCACAAATATGTACTGCATGCTGGTAGACTGTGATGATGTTGTTTCTCTTTGCTCTAGCCTTGATGACCAAATACTGTAAGATTGGATTCTGCCAAAGTCCCCCCACATTTCGATCAAGTTTCTGTCTGTGCGTGACTGTGGCTGTCACCGCGTGATATTCTTGGCTTTGTAGATTTATTTGTGTTGTGATAGTGGTGTGTTTAAGTGTGTGGCGGTGCTGAGTGACAGCTAAATGAACACACCCATAAAATCCTGTGACACTATCTACATTTCCGCTAACAGCTGATTTACTCCAGCAGGCTTAGACGGGACATTTTTTGAGCATTATCCATAAACCCTCATCTAAATATTTGATGGTGCGTAAGAATCCCATTTTGTTTCCCTGTTTATGTGGCAATCAATCAGACAGCGTAATGTTTTATGATTGTGCTGACGACACACAGCTTTAGGACGCTTTGAGAGCTGGAGCGGCGATAACCACTACGAGACAGCACTCCAAGGGTACACAAAACCAAGGTTACAACACATAGAGAGAGGACCAGGGTTACGGGAATGATACACAGAATGAGGAGAGGAGGAGAATCGTTTGGACTACGATGACAAAGTCGCCACTTTTTTGCTTGCCCACGCTTACGTTTGCTACTTCAAGTTTTCATTAAGTACGACCACGTCACTGCCTCAGCATTTCCATGACGCCTTAGTCAGCTCGGCTCAGCCTGCCACGATAACAACCTACCGAGTACGGGTTCTTCACCTCTGGCGCACACACTCCCAGAGCCTATTTTTCACAGTAGTTGTTGTCACTTATATTGGATTTTTTTGTGATTTACATCCTGATGTACTTTATTCATTCCTGCGAGGGACTGATGCTCCGCGTTTGACCTGTCCTCGTTATTTCGGGAGCGGCGTGGTGCTCAGCAGGGCACACGTAAAGCGGTTAGGAGTGAAGTATCTTGCTCAAGGACACTTCCGAAACTACCGCAAGACAAGTGATTGCACCACTGGAAGCGTCTGTCACGCCAATGCAGAAAAATTTGCAGGAATAACAGGAAAGGATGCGTTACAGTATGTGTACATTTTTGGGTCATCATTTTTTTCATTCAATCGCTCACCTAACATGAGGAGATACAACAGCAATAATCATTTGCTTCTGTGTAGTCACACTAACTTTGGTTGAGATGCAAAAATGAACTCCATGTCCTTCTCCTTCACTCCTCCTGATATCATCCTCTTCCATGATAAAAGTTGTTGAGTACTGTGAAATTACGAGTGCTTCGTGTTGGAGGTGAACACACAAAGTATTCGCAACATGGTTATGTAACTTTACAACTAATACCAGACTAAAACTTGCAAAGCAGCGAGCTGGCACTTGAGTTTTGACTTGGCTGAGACGGAGCAGAAACATTTCATTTTTCTTCTTCTTGGATGGAAAGTAGAAGCAAAACTCTGATGCAGCAAGAGAAGAAAAAGCAGTAGCGACTCGATAGGTGTTGTACACAATATTCTATTGTGCCGTTTTTGTTCATCTTCCACGGAAAAATGTGGAACAAGGCCGACTCTGCCACGCTTCTTTCTGTGAGAGAAAGCCCGAAATGGAACACCAGCAGTGTGTAACAACTCTGTCTAACCTTGTCATATTTTCCACCACCACACAGTGAGATTGAAACAGATGGAAGCCCAGTTTCTCTGAAATTTGAAAATATGTAAACAGATGTGGAACTGCACAAACACAGACGACACACGTTCACGCAACTGCAACTCAGTACTTTCTCCTTTGGGCTACAAATGGATATTTTCCTTGTGGGGGCAAAATGTTTAATCAAATTTGATTCTGGTTAATGGGAAAGATCGAAATAGAATCATGTTAAATGGAATAAGAATCAGCATTTCACAAACCTTGTTTCCAATTGAATTATGTCCAAATTATCAGTATGACTTTGACTCAATTGTATTTGTAATAGCATTTATAGATATTTATTCTAAAAACTACACTGCAGTTTTGATATTAATCCAACGACATACAAAGACAGAGGGAAGAGAAGAGGGGAGAAGAGAGAGCAACGAATAGAGTACAATGTGCAGTAAAAGATTGTCGTTTTTTCTTTTCACACGACCAACATGATCGACTGACAGATACAAGAGAAGGAAAGCTGAAAAGCAGCAACACAGACATTCCCAAAACCGAACTCGGACAAGCAGGGGCTGCGATTTCATTATTCCACCTTTCACCGTTGGAAAGCAGCCGGCGTAGCTGCTGGAGAGACTTTCAGGGCTCACAAACGGCAGCTCCACAAATGGCACTATAATCAATAGCCTCCCTGGCCACTTGTTAAAAATGCCATTTCCATCTGCAGGTCGGTGAGAGGCCCCCTCACCAGAAGAGAGCCACATATCACTCTCTCCAGATGAAAAATAGCCCACCGCTGTCACTGACCAATATTGATTATGAGTGAAAATGTGATCATTTTGTATTAACTTGCCCCGAGGAGCCCTGTTCTGTCAGCTTTGCCTGTGGAAATTAATGCTTTCATATCATGCTTAACAAAAATATGGGTCGTTTCTCATTTTACCCTACGGACGTAAAGGTGCACGCCAATCACAGCAATTTAATAGCTTCCAGAGGAGAACATGATGATATGAATAAGATTAAATCCATTACTTAATACATTTGTTCCTCCTTTAAGGATATTTATTATTGCATGTGACACCTATTCTAATGAAGCTCCGGGTTTGGCATTTAAAATATCAATTCCTGAATATTAGAGTTGTCATCATTGAAAGAGGGTAATGTGGGGAATGGAGGGGATTTTCGATTTAGCTTAAGTTGCCTTTTTGAAAAAATCTAGATCAGGGTAATGGTGCCTGTGCTGAACCATTTGTAAATGCGCGACACTGACTAAATTGCGACCCACTAATGAAGAAAGAGACATTAGAAGGAACATTATGAAATGAGGGCAAGACAGGCAGTATGAATACATCTTTATAGCACAACTGTAAGTGTGAATGAAATACATACAGCCCTTGATTTCAAAGAAGATCTTAAAAGCTAAAATATTCGCTCATTACTAATAGAACACACATTGTATGCATCCCCCCCTTTGTTTGACTTTGGAATTTTTTGCAAACCAAGCAAATGAAAATCTGCTATAAAAAAGGAGAGGGAAAAGAAAAGAGGGGTTTGAATATACTGTAACTGTGTCAGCATGACATGCAAATGAAAAAATCACAAGGGTAATTTTGGATTCTGCATGACTGGTTCCCACTAACCCCATCACCACCACCTGCATAGCTGGGCAATGGGGGGAGGGTGTGGGGGGCGTTATAATTACAACATAGCCTACAGACAAACTCACAAACTATGCGGCTAAGTACTTATCAGAGGCAATAGGCAAAAAGTCATAAATATTGCCCTGTAGGAAAAACGCCCCGAGCATTTTATTAGTTTGAATGTTTTCCTTCTTTCCTCCTATTGAAAATTCAATAAATCTACCAATTATGTTGTACTTTCGCACTCAACCTGCTTTGAGAAGCTTCTCCTCCAAGGCATTTTGTCCCCAGCTCACACCCTGGCTTGGCTACAGCTGTGATATTACACTGCCACAGATCTAAGACCTTATCAAACCTCATAAGCACCTCTATTCAAAGAGGGATGCATTAAACATAAAACGTAGAAAGCAATATCTTTTGTTTTGTTCCCAGCTCTGCACACATACAAAATGTAATATACTAGATTTCTTGAAAACAAATAAAGCAGTTCAAAATACGAGTCAATTAAAGTGCGGATAAAAGGGGTGCGTTTCGAAATACTTGCGGCTTCCAGCATCACCTGATGAGAGATCGCTGTATGTCGAATGGTGATATAGAAATGAATGAGAGTGAGACATTTGTGAATTTGTCCATCGCAGGTGAGAAACTTCGGATTTGATGGAAGAAGAACGGTCAGACTGCAATGATGGACATTCCTTGTGTGTATCAGTGTGTGAAAGTGCCTCATCTAACAAATATCGGGTATGTCAACTGGACCGTCATAATCCCCCAGAGATGATGCGCGGGGCCACTGCAGTTGCGGGAGAGCTGCACAGACACACACGCACTGGATTTACCCCGAGTTCCCAGCACTGCTTTTAAATGGGGCACTGTCGAACCTGGCTCAAACTGCCGTGTGCCAAGGTAAAGTAATGCGCTTAATCAAAGCTCCTTGAAAATCTCAACGTCTTAAAAGCCAAAATCTCACCTCATCGTGAGTGAGGATGGGAGGTGAATGATATGAAATAACAATGTCACAGCTGCATTGAGAAGGTTGGTCGCTATAGACAGTTTCAAGGTAACTTGATGCTACGACGTGTTACATTCTGCACCACACAGTGACCGTACGCAAATAAACAGACACGTAGCAATATCGTCACATTCACAATCAACAGAATCTCACAAGCCCATCGCAATCTGCGACAAAGAGCTTTGACCAAGTGCACTGTGCCTTTCTCCAGTCCTTGGGCACTTTTCTCCTCCGTTTTGTTTGGCACACCATGAAGTAAAGGCTAATTAAACAATCAGGCCCATAAAGTCCCATTCCCCCTCCGTCGCTCTGACTTTGTCACAGCACTCATCCTCTGCCCACTATAAAGTCCCGTGCCTAATGGCAGCCTGGGAAAAGAGCTGTTGTCGCGTGCAGTTTGCCCGCCTATCTCGCCGTGCGTCTTGGCACAGTCGGTTTCAAAGCAGCGTGCGCACTGAGTTCTGAGGGAGTACACTCAAACTCTCGAGTGGTGAACTTCATATGCGCTGCTATGAAAAATGCGACTGAAGTTGTATTGCTGACTTGTGTCTGTGAGAGGAATTAAAGGGAGAAATTATCTGTTTGACTCAGCACACAGCAATTAGTGCCAGAAAAGCTGGCACAGGCCGAGGATAATCGAGTCATGTTTATCGTGCAGCATAATGTTGTAGGAAATGCGTAAATGGCTTCTAACCTGCCACGGGCTTTCAACACAGGCTTGAATTTTCATATTTAATACTAAAAGTGAACAAAGAGACACTCTGTAGCCATGGAGTCATTTTGTAGACATGACAAAATGTCTACAGAAATTTCAAATCATTACATTATTGCGTTGCACTCAATGGTACATCCTGGTTGAAGAATTGTGGAATATTTCCAATAACAGATGGAGGAGATGCTACCACAATGATAAAATAAAGGAGTCTCTCTAACATTAACATCCTCTGTGCGAAGAAAATCATTGTTGTCACAAAAAAGTACAACAATATGTGCTGATAGATGCAAGTACCTTCCATTTTCTACTCCAATTCTGCGTAAACTGTAGAACAAAATGCAGACCGTAGGCAAATAAAATCACCGTAGCAGCATTCTGCGCTCCGTTTTCCTCTAACCCGTGATTTTGCCAGTGGAGCTGGCAACCACTCCCTGCCTGCTCTCCATGGTGACATTGAGTATGCACCCCAAGCCCGTTCTGGGCACCAGCAGAGAAATAGGGTGGAGTGGTGAGAACACTCCGTCTTACTACTCAGGATGGATGTTTCCCATCACGCAGCTCAATCAGCCGCCCAATGATTCATTTCACAGACACTTGGGTAATTATAGGAGTCTGCTCCTCACCTCTGGGGATGAAACGACATGAGTGCAGCCAGGGAGGGGTGTGTGTGTGTGTGTGTGTGTGGAGGGGTTGTGGGGGGAGCAGTGCACTGACAGACAGGAGTGGGTGAGTGAGTGAGTGAGTGAGTGAGTGAGTGAGTGAAAACAAAGCAACAGGATCGGGGAGAGCGAAGACAAAGTGGGAGATGTTTTGGACCTGATGGAGGAGGTGTCACCAAGCCTCCTCACTGGCTATAAAATCCAACACTCCGATCACCAAAAATGAACACAGCAGATAATGCGGTGACTGAAATTGACGAAACAAAACGTAGAAGAAGAAAATGAGGCATATTCAAGCCTTTGAGGCAAGGAGTAAAACAAAGGCTATAAAAAGGAGTGAATAAAGACGCATGTCAGGAACTCAGGCTGTGGCAAGTGTGAAAGCTCCCCCTAGTGGACGGAAGGAGAACACTGCTTCCCTCAGAGATGGAATTTAACCCTGAACCACCAATTTTTGAATAACAACAAAAAAATGTTAAACCCAATTAATGTCCCATTGATTTGTGCAGATATTAGCAGTAGCAGGCTAACAGGGCAGGGAGGATTGCTGCACTTCTGGGAACAGTTTCAGTCTTCAAGAGGGACAACAGCCTGAAACAAATCTCATTGATTTTGCCGCGTTAGATTCCAAATGTGGAATATTCATAGCTGATGCTTGCTTAAGCGTGACAGATCGAACGAGCCGCCTGATGCTGCTCAGTGAGCTGTTCAAAGCCGTTTGTCACGCAGGCGGCGAGATCTGCAGAGCCATGTGAGGCCTCACGTTTGTTCCATCAGCGTCCAGTGTTCCTGCATGTCCATTCAAGCGTCCTTGAGCACGCAAGTAAACGCGGCGCACAGTTTATTGTGAGCCAGCCTAGACAGAAAAGTCCTTTAAAATATCGGAGGTAATAAAAGCTTGTTTAGCTGAGCTCTTGGGAAGACGTGTGGCATGATAGTAATAACTGAAAATACACTGTAAATAGAAAAAGATGATACCTTTTATCACTGAGGAGGGACAGCGGTTTGAAGTAACCAGAAACAAAAGGCTTTTTAGACACATAAAAGCAAATCAATGTCAGTTTACAGGTCACAGATTTTAGATGTGTAATTTTTCTGAATGGTCAAGGGCATTTGTGCTGAGTGAAGGTACTTTTTCCCTCTTTTGTCCTCTCAAAAATCACACTCAGATTATCTGTTATTAAATGACAATTTTACATGTAGTTGGTGAAAAGAGACACACGTGACTAAGGGGTGGAGAAAATGGTACGTTGCCGTACTCTGTATGTTATAATGTAAAGCAACACATAAGATCCATCTCTCCATCCAACTCCTCTTCACCTCCCCCACACTCTCCATCCTGGCCACCTGCTACAGCACTTCCTTGCTATGTTGTGGCTTCTTCTTATTTTTTTTCCCAAACCCCCGAGTGCTGTGTGCAGAAATGTGATGCTTTGTTAGAAATTCCAAGGCTATGGAGAGCAGGTGCTGGGCCACCGTGACAACCACAATTTATTGGCTGCTCCCAAGCAACAGAACACATTCAATAATGTGCTGGGGAAGATTAATCCGTCCCCTAGACCAGGCTGGGCTCACCGGGGATGGCGAGGGAGGTAATTTACGCTTGTACGCACCTCAACTTAGCGCTTAGGGTCTGCAAAGTTTTGTAAATACTCGTACATTGGCAGACCTAATCTATTTAATGACACTTACACACGGTTTCAAGGAAATATACAGTACAGTGTCAGGTATGTACTTTATTACATATTTCTATACATTTTGCACACAAACACACATACACACACCTACAGCACACTCTACTTTTCCATACTTTAAATCAAATGAGGACGTCATCTTCGGGAATAAAGCTTGGCAGGCTAAGCAGATGGTGCCGCCTTTCTTTACTAGTTCACTATCAGGGTGTGTACCAGTGACAGGCACAAAGACCAGCAGGTAACTAGACAGACATGATGTACAACCCCGCATAATCAGTCTGCAGACCCATTAATCTACGCAGACGGCAGCACTTGATGAGACTGTGATGTATTTGGTGAAAAGTTCCCCCCTAAAATGTCATCCTGAGGATCAATGTCACGGCCACAGGGGCAGAAGGAGACAATTCATGGAGCCACACCCCAAACAACTGCCACACTATATTTTCTGTTAGCATCATGTGTGCAGCACTCAGAAAAAGGAGGACTCAAGAGTTTATGTGCTGTGCCATGATGGTGTGATACCAAAATTATTCATGGATTCTACATGTTATTATATTTACTACATCCTTTTTTTGATATTCTCATTATCACCCATCCTCGTTATCAGAGGAGCAGTTGGGGCTCCACCATGTTGCTCAACAACTTGAGCCTTTAGAGAGAAATCTTGAGATTTTACAGCCAACTTTGTTGTTTAGAGAAAAGCGCTGTACGTCCTTAGCCATGACATCCAGAAAAATGAGGAACATTGTGACAGACAAAAATACGGACAAGGTGACAACAACATCACCATCATGGTATTACAGCAAGAAACTGGCAAGGCTAGACCTCCCAGTCATGTCTGCCCAGCCCATTGATTTCCAATATTCCCTTTATCCTCAAATGCTTTTGAAGCCAGAACCTCAACATTGCAGGACACCACAACACCTTAAAAGCCTTAAAAACTCAACTGCGCACACTCAGCAGCGATGGGTGTAATTATAGGGTCTAGCTCTCATTCCAGAAATCAAACAAGTCCCCTTAAAGATCGTCTCTCCAAGGGCAGGCTGTGCCTAAATCCTGAGTCTAAAGATATTCTACCGACGGAATCAGAAAGGGAGAATGTGATCAGGGTTCCTCTCCGGGGATAGAGCATTACACAGTCGCACACAAAGCAGGGGTCACAAGAACACTGCAGCTTTTCCTGTGTAACTTTAGCTCTTCCCTCAGGGAAGGTCAGACCACACTTACATGTTCCATTACAGCTCCGAGTGTTCCGTTCTCTGAAGAAAATTAAACTTCTTGTTGTCTTTGACAACGGGATATTTTACTGATATAAAGCATTGTGACCAAATTACTGAACGTTACTGTGCATAATGTTGTGTCGTCTACCACCCACGTACTCATTTCTATAGTAACAGGGTGACAGGTATGTTTTGATGTTCATGGTTTTGCTCTCCATAGTTATGCTGGAAATATCATAGGAAAATATCTGAATAAAAGCCATGTGACCTTTAAATCAATGTATTAACACAACTGTGCCAACTTTACTTTAGGGTAAAAAAAAAAAAAAAAAAAAAGGTGCTAGCAGAGGAAGGCCAAAAGCTACACAGTTAAACCTAATGGGCCTTGGATTGTGCAGGAATTTACAGGCCGTGACCATGTCATTGTCCACCAAACCTCAGAGACTAGATGTGACTTTTAAAGTCTTCGCATTGTATGTCTTCAGTCTGTGGAGCAATCTGAGCTGCGCGGAGGAACAGCCAAGCAGCGATGGTGTGGAAAACACAAACCCTTGTATCCCTACAGCACAATGTCTTATCTCAGCAACATTAAGGTCATCCAAATAAGCAAGCGCAACCACGCATCCTAAATGGAGTCCCTAAATGGTGGTTCTCATAAGATGGCTCTCTGCCGTAATTTGTGTTGTAATGGAGTTGCACCCTGGTGTGGTGTGGGCTTTACTCAATTGACAATAACCACCATGTTTGTCCTAATGAATCTTGGACGACTTTGACTACAAACTTTCATTAAAAGAGGAGACAACATGGTCTACTGGGCTTGCAGGGGTAAAAAAGGGAATCGCAGCCCAAGGATATTATCCACTGTAGATAAAACGCGGTCGGGTTGTGTTCCCGTCTCTGATTTCAAACTAAAACCAAAGCTGTGCTGCAGAGGTGCAGGAGTGACTGTGTCTGCTAGCTCAGAGTACAATGTCGGAGATATTAATGGTAATTACAAATCAGTCAAATGTGTGTCATTTTGACCTTACTGTGTTGCACCTGAGTGCGACTCGGTGCCTTTGAACAAAGCAACACTGCCACCTAGTGCAGTGAGACACTTTGGGGCTCCTGCCTCCTCAAAAGCCCCTTGGAAAGCAAGACAAAAAGATTCTACCTACCATTGTATGAGGTGAACTACATCCAAACAACTCTCAGATTTGTAACATTCACCCTAACATTCACTTTCGCAACCTAATATACTGCTTACGTGTGGCATGCTCAAGGGCTTCAAGACAGATTGGACAAAAATTATCCACTGTGCGGCCCGAGTTATTTTTAAAAGTGTGAGCATTACATATCAAACACATTTCACAGGCCAGTTAAGAGAAACAGTGGCGCAGTCAGTGGAGTGAAACTTTGAGTGTCCTTGCTCATGGATTCTGGCACTTTCCAATGAGGCAACATAAACCACCGCAGCTAACCAAATCAGTTTGGCATTCAAACTGTACTTTCCGCCACGCCGCTTTAATACATCAGAGTCTACACTGCCAGGTCCGTTACTCACAGATTCAATGTTCATTTATTCTAGGTCATAAAAACGTCGATCTGTACGCTGCTTGGCAGGCTTCCACAGCCGCTGATGAGCACATTAAGCCGAGCTGAAAGTGCTTCAAGCCTCGATTGTGGGATTGTCCAGAGTGCAAAATAGATTACTTGCCCATCATTCACGCCGATTGTTTAATGAGAGATGATAAACATTGGCAGGATTGCCATAATTAGATGTATGAGACTTTTATATGGAACTCAAACAGTGGCATTTAAGCTACATTTCCAGTTTTTGGTATTTAGCATAAGAGCAAAGCAAAGACCATTTTCCTAAATTATGTAAATATAGAAAAGTAAATACGATTGACAGCAAGAGGCAAGAGCCTGGAGCCCTGGGCTGAAGGGTAGATTTAACTGACGTCTGTAAACAAAGGGAGCAGAAACTAGATAGGTGACAGAAACGATTATGACAAATTACAAATATCATGGCAATGATTTTGTAATGGCCCTTCACCCATGATGTCCTGTGCCTAATAACAGAGGAGACAAATGTAACACTGTGAGGGTGCAAGGTGACGGCTGACCATCAGTGGCACTGTCATCTATTAGCAATAAGCCATTGTTTCACCATGGCAACAGAAAGAAATTGATTTTAAATGCTTAACGCCGTGTTAAACATCACTAACAATACCCACAAGCTTAACTGCATCACTGAGTCGCATTAAAAACTTTATGACAATCAAAGAGGTAAGTTAGAAAGAACAAGCTTACAGTTTGTGCTTTTCAAAATATCAATATAAATCCCTCATGATCACCACTCTTGGCTTTGGATTAATGGCCCCCTGTTGCTTTCATTTTCAATGTTATTCCTGAAATTTACTTTGAGGAGCAAATCCTCTCTTATCATTAGAAAACCAGTAAAAGAGGAACTCTTACACTTACATCCATGCAATCTCCATGATGGATTCTGGAGGTGTAATTTACAAGATGAGTTACTGCAAGACAAGAACACCCATACATCAAAAAGAAAAAAATATATCCAGTTGACTAAACAGATTTACAATAGCTATAGTATGCACTCAGTAAAGGGCAAACAAAACCTTACGCAACATTTTGGAAGCTGTCAGCCGAATGTTATTGTAGTGCCTTTCAACGCGCACACGAAAAAAAGAGGGCCAGTGAATTACAAAGTCACTCACTTCTGCTGCCAAAGTGTCTTTGTTCACATCTGGCATGACAAACCGTTAGCATACGGAACAAGCTCGCTCTCCTGCGCTCTCCTGCCTGTGTCTCTGCGGCAGCCTGTTCACCTTGACAGTCTTCCATATCCTCAGCAAAAGGGAGCAGAAAAGCAGAAATTAAACGCTGGCAACAAAGAGGCACTGACAGCCAGAGCTCTCCGTAAAGTCAACGTGAAAAGGACAACGCCAATAACCAAGACTATCTAAAAGAGACCCTGAATAATACAGGCGCGTGCAGCATTTTGTGCCAAAAGAGCGCCTGGGTTCTCCTTGACGAGTCTTGGAGGTGATTCCCTCGAAGTGCAGTCTGGCCCACTTTGTCCGCTCAAGGCTATGAGTCTTATCCTGAAACTGCTACAACACAACACATACCGAACCTCAAAGCACTGCCATTTCAGAATTGTACCATATTCTGTACCATATTCTTCATATTCATCTCACTAGAAAAAAAAACAATAATTAGGTCTTCACATTGTAGAAACTACCAATGTGAATTCATTATCCGATATTCAGCGCAAGTGTGTGTGAGCATGTCGTCGGATGCATCCGGTCAACACCTGCTCTGCCCTCATCTGTACTCCATCATCACCAAGCCTGGCATGTTCCAAAGTTGAGGCCCATTAATCAGGCATCGTTTTCAAAAGGCCGAAAATTAAACTGTCCACCTCTCCCAATTCCTGCATATTAACCTTGCTGCCACCCCTTCCCGCCCCTTAAAGCTCTGCCACTTATGTGCTCCGCGTGCGTTCACCTACGAGCGTGTGTGTGCCCGTCCGTGTGTGTGCGCACGCCGAGTTTGAGCCCTTGTCACTTGTTAGCGAGGCATTTCCCGCCATGCTATAAATATAACTCGCCGTGGGGTGGGATGGAAGCTGGCCCAGTGTTTTGACAGCAGAGGGTATGGTGGCCTTGCTTCCATGGGACATCCGGATGAAAGCTAATCTGGAAACTGATGGGGTACTACACACAGTACCAGTACTTGCCTGCCTTTGTACACTGTACACGGTGCTGCTCACTCCGTTACCTACACTCTTCTGATTCATGACTCTGATGCATGTCCTACAAACAAGGCAACGGTTTATCCGATCATTGTGTTGGGTTTTAAACCTCTTGAATTCCTCACACATTGTCCTTGGTACTGTATAATTGCATAAATGATTGAGAGAATGCAAAAAATGATAGAGGTCACAAACTATTATGGAAAAAAATACACAAGTTGTTGGACCCCAACAAAGAAGATAGCACTTAGGACAGTAGTCCATGTAAACAGCAGAATCCCAAAGGTATTTGCCGTACTTTTTATGACACTGGTATGGTACGGTTCCCACATGACTTGTGGAGACGTACAGGGGAAAAAACAAGAGGTTTAGAGGACTACATGTAAGCCCACAATACAATGTAGGCATGTCGTCGACGGCATTTGCTATGCATTCATCCTCCTGACCGCAGCTCCGTGTATTGACATGTTGACGTTATCGGAGCTGTGTTTGTCAGAAAATTAAATCACTGAAGATAACCTCACTCATAAAGCACTCGATTTCATTCCCACCCTTTTAGACAGTTTCATTTAACACTGGCAGGTCAAAGAGCACCACCGTGGAAAACGGAGACCCGGGAACAAACGCTGACGGAGGCGCTGGAGCCCAGCTCTCTGCTGAAGGACGCCTCCTGCTGACTGCGATACTGCGCCATCATCACCTTTGATGTCATAGATTCTTAAAATAAAACACGATGGAGCAGCGTTTTGACCCAGACTGCAGATTTGGCCCGGAGCACCGACACAACACTTACATCCTTTGATGCCGCCACATTCCAGAGTGTCGAGAGACAGGGGAAAAAGATGAACACGTAAATGCTGAACAGCTATGCAGAGGTATATTTCAAGATTTCTTCCGTGCTGTAGATTAATACAAAATCCTTGGCGATCGACTGATTGTAAACTTTTTGGTGACCAGTTACAAATCAGAAGACAGACAGACAAATTTATGTCAACAATGTTGTATATGGGCATTCAGAGAAAGGCGGATGCTAAAACGATCATGCACACACTCACACACGGACACACTCCATTCCAGGACCTACAGTAGATCTAAATGTTGCTGCAGACTGATCCATGTTCTTAAATTGGGGCCAGAGTCATTGAATGAATAAATTCATGTGAAATAAATAATTCAGCTGACTTGACCTCACAGCGAGGCACAGATGGTGTTATGGAAGAGTCGAACACCATATGTACGGTAACTTTTTTTTCCCCTCACACTGTTCTCTGGTCATCATTTTCCTATTAAATCTGATTTTCAAGAGACAACCACATGGAGACACAGCACATCACCCAAAGGCGCAAAGAGCACAAAGCAGCATCTCATCAAACAATGTTGGTGGTGGTTAAGAAAGAAACAAGAGAGTTTGGACTGCTACATGATTAGTATATGACCACTGAAATGACCACAGCTACAAATTTTGCACAATGCAGTTGGGATGATAAGAACATGAGGCTTCCAGTAAATAATTAAGGTATTTTGTTCCTCACTGGCTGCACAGAACAGGGTGGAAAACCGGGAAATTGGTCATTATCCCTGTAAAACAACCAGAGTGCCAACTGTGGCTGACGCACTTTCATTTTCCTGCCAGAAAAGCAGGAGGAATGGTGGATGGAGGAATAATTAACCAAATCATTCAACCCCTACTAGCTTCTCCTGTGCCGGGCTGCATGTTGGGACGAGGACTGGCGCCAGAAAGTGTCTGTTGCCCTCCAGGTGACCTGCCCGTGTTTGTCCCCTCTTTTGTGTCGGTGTCCTCCGGCTGCTACTGCGCTTTCAATTCGGCCATTGCTGGGACAGACTTTGTCCGTCCTGACGGAACAAGTGCAGGTCTGAGGACAGAAAAGGGGGTGGGAGGAGGTCAATTTATTCAACCCCTTAACGATACCTTAACTCTTCTACGAGGGGGGGCATTTTTGATCCCACCTAACATTCTCAAAATATTGATAATTTTCTCCAAACGAATGAAAACATAAAGAAAGAAACAAAGAAAGAAAGAAAGAAAAAAAGGAAAAAAGAAAGAAAGAAACGTGTTTGATGAGAAATACCTGGAACATGCATATTTTACACTTTGTCTTTATGAAGATTTTGAAGACTGACATCACGTGGTGACAGTGATGTCATCAGTAGATGCAGCCATACATGGTTGTTTTGGGAACCATCTCTTTCCCAGGCTTATGTGCCCCCTCACGTGAACCACACTTTCCAATACAAAATGTATGTCTTCTCAGAGGCCCCCTATATAGAGTTTTTTTGTGTGCATTGCCCTCATTTTACTATGAACACAATGAGAAGGCGCCCAATCAGACGACTTCTTGTCAGAGAGGCTCTTGACCTCTCATTTCAACCTAATGAAGAGGGTATTGGAATTCAACCAGAAAAAGAGGAGGATGTCTCAGAAATAGAAGACAACATCGATCCTTATTTTGATCCAGACCAGTGTGAGACCGACCAGTCAACAGATGGCAAAGAAGAGGCTCCAGAGGAAGACACACCTAAGGAAGAGGCACCTGTGACATTCCAGTACAAGGATGGCAATTTGTTCTAGTATTCATCCACCCAAGACAGAGGAGGCCGAGCGAGAGTAGAAAATATTGTTAGGATGAGGCCAGGGCCAAGACGGTATGCAACGTCTCGTGTGGTTGACATCAAGTCCAGCTTCCAACTCTTTTTTACCAGAGTCCATTGTGGAAATTATACTGGAAATGACAAACGTGGAGGGGAGGCGTGTGTTTGTGGACACATGGAAAACATGTTCTCGGAAGGCGCGTCAGAAGGCGGGTCGGCGGGAGGGGAACAGGTACGGCGGCGGCGACTCTGGACGCGCGCCGGGCCGTTCTGGCGGATCTCCCCAGCTACGGCGCCCGTTATTCATGTAAACCAGTAGTCTCAGACATTGTTTACAGCTTAAAAGGGAGTAAAATAAAATTAGGTGATGATCAGTGTTTTTTGTGTTAATGTAGGTTAAAACAGGCCGGTCAAATTTGACCGGGAACACTAAAGTAAGGGGGGGTAGCGACGAACACGACAGAAAGGTTAAGTTAAAATCATTTTTTTCATATTACACATCACTTTCTGCTGCCTGGGACGTTCAGTTTTAGTGCCTCTAGATGCCGCACATTCTGGTTACACTGCTTTTATTTTGTTATATTGTTTGATATCCTTTTAATGCCGAGGAGAATAAATGCGGTAGTCGTCAAACGCATCGAATTTCAGTCAAAAAAAGAAAAGACAGACATGATCATCTGAAAAATCCATTTTGTGTAATTTCTGGTTCATCTCGCGGCAATAGCGGTCAGGCGGGTGACAAATAATTGTCAGAATGAATAATACCGCCGACTATCAATATCATTGTGCAAGTCGTCGTTACAATTGTGGAACATCGTCCCGCATTCCACATTCCTAAGCTCAGCTCTGTCGCGGGTTTTGTCAAAACAGCGATCAAATACTCTCACATATCTACATGGTAACGTGCAGCTTGCTGAGCTAAATTCACCTGCGTCACACTAATAGTTTAACCTCGTTTGTCGACAATGAACATAATGGATGACGAATTCTACGACCTTAACTAAGACAAAACAAAGTTAAACAACTTGGTGTACTTACGTTTGCTCAAAGGCTTGGGTAGGTCAGGAAAATACCAGATTTTTAGAAAATGTGATATCCTGGCTGTTGAGATTAGTTTGGTGGAACACACCTGTTTCCTCCTGTAGCGTTTGGGCAACACCAGCCCTACACGGGGATTTGATAGGGGGACACCCCTCTCTGTTGATAAACAACAAACAAACAAACAAACAAAAGAGGCACTTTATCACACATTCTATTTCATTTAAGTATTATTTTGTCGCATGGTATTAATCGATGACATATGGTGAGACATTGATATCGGGTGCTTGTTGAAATTTATCGTAACAAAGCATGGGGCGCTGCCTGCAATTACAATTGTCATCCTCTGTATTGCCGGCGGGGAAAAACGCCCACTTTTATCACTTGGATGAAATATAAAAATACTGCGATTGGGGGAAAATGAACAAAATCAAGCCCTGTTAGCAATTTTGAAGAATTCTGGCCAGCAGTTTTATAAGCTGAAAAATTTTGACTCAAAATTCTTACTGAAAAGTCTTTTTAACTTTTGGCCACTTTCACGAGTGACCTTACAGCAATCTACGAGAAAGCCACCACCACATGTAGCACCAAAACAGTGGGGCTTTTGGGAGTGGAAGAGCATGTGTCACGTGTGATCAGCACTGGGTCAAATGAAGAGGAGTCATCCGTGCCCGCATCAAGCTGGGCCTCTCCACAGCCCAGGGGAAAGAGGCCACAGATGGGCAAAACTCTGCTCAATTTAGCAGTAACCACTTTCAAGGATGAAGGCAGTGAGACGCTGAATGGGCAGAGTGCCGGTGCGGAAACGGGAGGAGAAACTCAACCAGAGTATCGACTCCCTGACGGGAAAGCGTGCCAAGTGTGGTCCAACAGTACGGAGGTCATTACGGCAGGTCTTGTGCTTCAGAGTGCTGGACGCATTTTTGATTGCCAGGTGCTTGGCTCTCACTCAGCCTGAGGAGAAATCCTTACAAAAGACAGCGAGAAGGAGCAGGAGGCGGTTGGGGAGCGCCGACCCGGCAGAGGAGGCCTTCAGAGAGGCCCTTCACTACATAGACAACGAGGACTTCGCTTTAGTTTGGTGAGGAAAGTGTTTACATCAGTACCTGGATGTTGCCTTCAAACTGACTCTAGAATCGGGAGTGACACAGTTCAAAAGATTGTTGAGAGAAATATTTAGCCTTGGCGTTCTGTTCGTCCTCGAAGACGCAGTCGGAGGTGGAGAATTAAAAATTTTCTCAATCCGAGAAGCTTTGCCTGAAGTTAGCATCCAAGGCCGGGATCAAACAAAGGGGAGAAACCAGGGACATACAAGCTGCTTTCATCTGAATGGATGAAGATATTTGCCCTTTAAATAGACATCTCGGATAAAGAGTCAAGGAAATGTTAATTTGTAACGACAGCTAGCAAGGCAGCGGTCGCAGTACTCAAGATTGATTCTCGTGTGATTTGCAGAAATATTGTGGCAAGATGAGGACTTTACAATACAGAACCCACAGCATCACACTACAACATACAAGAGACAACCAGCAGCAAACTGTTCCTGTGATGGATCAGCTGCACTCCGTCCTCTCACTTTGGAAGACAAATATACATCACAGGGATTTTAAGAAAAAATCCTTTTAATTTTTTTGTTAATTTACTGCAAATACAGCTACTTATTTCTTGTAGAGGTGGGGGGAGTTTCACTTTGCTATAAGGGTGCATCTCTAGAGAGGAGTTCCAGTGCGTCGCTTCAACACACCAAAGATGATGCAGAATATCACTGGAGCTGCAACCACGGCAGCAACCACTGAGAACTGTGGGAGGAAGGAAAACTGATCTTAGATGAAGAAGCTGACAGAGGGGGTCCAAATTTCTGCTGTTCGGCTGATGCCAACAAACTTCTCGACTCAACTAGCGTGTTGCTGCTGATACGCACCCTGACGTCCACAGCAAACTCTGAAATCTGAAATGACTGGACATACAAGTGGAAAAGAGCGAGGCTGCATGGAAGGAAGGAATCTGCGTTGTCTGAGTCTCTGCACCTATGGGAAGGGGAGGGTATGGTGGGGTTCAGCTGTTGAGAACAGAAAACTGAAAAACCACAAAACCAACAATGACACACACAACCAGGATGAGGTCACACCTTTCGAACAAAGTCTTTCGAAGTACAGTGGCGTCTGCAAGGTACAGCTTTGAAAGGCCAAGATCTGTCAGCACCGACATCGGCAGTCTGTAACCCTCCGCGACCAAAAGGCCGAGGTTGTACCATCCCTGTGGACCAGCAGGTGCGGCTTACAGGTACGGTAAGTGCGCAGATACACACAGTCACCAGCATTAGCGTCACTGCACCTGTGGGTTGTTGTTTAGCGCGGCTAGCTTGTACATCTGAGCGGCAGATAAGAAGGCCCCCTTCCTCTCAGCCTGACCCTCGTACTGCAGGTCCCCCAGTCTGATGAAAGCTACAGAGAATAAAGATGTTGTCTTAGGGTTGGTTTAGCGGTCGCAATTTATCCACCAGAAGTGTGTGGTATTTCACATAGGCAGCACTCACCGTATGTTTCGGGATGTTCACTGTTTATAGTCAGGTTGTAGTACGTCCTCATACATTGTGCTGCAAAGTCAGGGTCCAGGAATCGTCCCTGTGGACACATAGTGTGACATTACCTCGTTATACCGGCTTGGAATGAAGAGATAGGTGGTTTAATCATGATGAGAAAAGAGTTAATGGAGATAGAGACCAGCTGAACATTCTCATCTCCCTCACCGCATTTTCGTCACACAGATACGCCGCATTGAACTGGGCCGGTTCAAAGCCTGACTCGGCAGCCATCAGATAGTACAGCAACGACCCCAACCTGGTGAGCAGCCAGAGTATTAACCTATTGCCCGATGCGGACTGGGCCAGATTTGAATGAATAGTCAGCATAGTTACATGTCTCCTTTAAGATAGAAATCCAAGGCTTTCCGTAAAACGCTGCCTAGATATCCATTCTGGTCAGCTGCCCATTTTGCCAACCTGCAGGCCATAAGACAGAGTTGGGTTTATACAATTCTGTATGAGTGCACTTCATGTATTTGGTGGGATCATGCTTGTCTGACTTTTAAATGACTAGAAAAATCAGAAATATATGAATACAGTTCAACCAATGGTACTTTGTTTGACTCTGTATTCATTTGTTTTTTTGGTCTGAAAATAATGAAATAAAAGCAATAATGAATGACGTGTAATGAGAGTAATAAAAATACTGTTGGCAGATTTTCCAAGACTATTCCCATGGTAATTTTCCGATTGCAGTGATGACATGAGCTGAAAATCTCCAAAAAGTGACTCACAGCGCAGCTTCTGATCCGCGTCTGTCGACATGGCCTGGTATCCCTGTGCTCCAAATGTTAGCGAGGTGAACTGCTCCGGTGATGTGCTGTCTCGTTGCAGCCTTCATGTAGTACTTGTACGCCATTACCTGTGGTAAATTAACACTGTGTTTGGACTCAACATGCGCAGATTTGGATGCTGATGGAGGAGATTTAAATCCTTGGCTGACCTGGTCTGCTGCTCTCCCTGGATACAGGCCTTGAGAGTGCAGAACGCCCAGATTCAGCGCTGCATCTGCATTGCCAAGAAGATCAGCCTGTTCCCACAGCTGTGCTGCTCGCTCATAGTTCCCCTCATACTGCTCATAATACCAGCCGAGGGCTGTGATAGCTGGTGTGTGGCCCTTTCGGAAAACAAGTAACAAAACAGTGATGATGCAGTGATGTGGTCTGTATTGTTAAGTTGCCGAAAAAGTATCAACCAAACCTTGTCCATTGCTTTTTTCAGGAACTTGACGGCTTTTGGGACGTCCTTCTCCACCCCAAAACCCTGAGGACAAGGTAATGGTACTGACTGACTTGCTCAGGGGACAGGTTTCTATCTGTGTCACTCCAAGTACAATCAAACCTGCAGCAGGACGATGCCATAGTCATACATGGACACCACGTCCTCCAACTGGATGGCACCCCTTTTGTAGTGTCTCACTGCCTTCTCGATGTCTGCGGACACACCTCGCTGACCCCAGAACAGCAAGCGGCCGATGGTTTGCTGCAAGAAGCCAGTATCCTCACTGTAATCGCCTCCGTGTTGCCAATTGTGAATCCAAAAAGGTGTAACCACATCTTTAATTCACACAGTACCTCTGCATCAGCTACCCCTTTGTAAGCCTGATGGCTCAGCCAGTGGAAAATATGATGGTCTTCATTGGTCTGGAGCTGCAGTGCTTCATCATTGTTCAGGTAAATGGACTCAACAAAGGTCTAGAAAGTGCAAGATGAGGCAAACACGAGGAGGAATGCATGAATGAAACTTTTTCAAATGGTGCAAGTACATTTTTCTGACTTTAAACGTTCGATTTAGCAAGAGTGTGGGTATTAATAGTCTTAAATTGAGACTTTTCTTCGCCAAGAAAGTGCAGAAAATGCTGGAAATGAACACAGAGCCGCACGAGTTCTTTAATAAGTCCACAGAACGTTGGTTTGCACTACCTGCTTGGACGAAGGGTTGTTGCGATCTACAGCTGTCTGTTTAGCAATATTTGCATAATAAGCATAGGCCAGGTCTGAATCTGCGGGGAGGCCGTGATCACCTCGGAGGTGCAGGTGTCCGAGACGAAGGAGTGACAGCCTATCATCATTCTGGGCGGCGAGCAGGGCCAGCAGCCAAGCCTGCACACAACACAGCAGCATGATCCTGCACCTCCAGAGCC